>JBCAUJ010000089.1:10517120-10533075 GCA_038406275.1 Cataglyphis albicans | reverse complement strand
TGTACTGTAGCTAAATCTTGTATATCAGGTAGCTAAATTCTTTCAACTAAACGAGATAGGTATCGTAACTAAGATGTTTGTTGTATATTACGACTCCATATATTACGACTGAAATTTAGTTACCACACACAGTTTTTAACTACGACAACTACTTTTTTTTCCGTGTTTACACACAATTTTTATTTTTTATATTAATACTAATTAATATAAGAAAATATCTTTTTTTTTAACGTTTATCTAATAAATCAATAAAAAGAGCTCTTTTTCTAGAGAAGTTTTATTAACAGCATCTCATTAGCAGGGTAAGCTTTCCTCTTTTTCTCTTTAAGTCATCGGGTCGTCAACGATTTAATTAGATCGCACGCGACGAGTGAAATTCTGTGACGTCGACGTCATTGACGACGCGTTGCCACCCCTCCAAGAAAGTAACGCCATTCATAACTTGGCTCTTACGAAAACTTTTATTACTCGTATTTCAATGTGCTCAAAAAGAAGCCATGTTTGTTTGACAACCACAAATTCGAGAAAATTAGAGTTTTTCCACATCAGAAAAGTTCGAGACAACTCAATTTAAAATTTTTGTTTTCCTTTAAGCGATAATTAATATACTTTTCTTATATAAAATGCTTCTCTTTTCG
Source organism: Cataglyphis albicans (assembly GCA_038406275.1). Taxonomy (NCBI): domain Eukaryota; kingdom Metazoa; phylum Arthropoda; class Insecta; order Hymenoptera; family Formicidae; genus Cataglyphis; species Cataglyphis albicans. Next base: position 10,532,437 of record JBCAUJ010000089.1, on the reverse strand, counting down.
CCAAAATATTAATCCAATATATTCTGTTAAATATTTATTTCTATTTAATGTGATATATTAATCATATATGAGAAAGAAATAGAATAAATTGTATCACAAGAAAAAAGAATTGAAATAATAGGAGAGAGAGAGTGGGGACTTTTCTTAGAAAAATTAAAAAATTGGACATTTAATTGGAAAAATGTTAATTAAAAAATAAGTTTTTTTAAAGATCAAAATAATTGTTAGGTTACATAATTTTTCAGTTAAAAGAAATGCAAAATATAAATATCCGCATGTAACTGATTATGAATAGATTGTCTTTGCTTCCCCATTGGGTAGATTTCACACATCGAGTAGAATATTGATATTATTGCACTTGAAATACAGACCTACTTCAATACAATGTTGCCGAGAAATGTGTATATGTGTGTTTGTGCGTATATTCTCCTTTCAGTCGTATATCAAGTATATCAGTCGTGGAAGTGCCGGTCGAAAGAGCGCCAGGGAGGTCGAACTCTTATTGCCATAAAATATAGCGATAGAGCGATGATGTAGTAGCCAGGTCAGGTCAAGAATTTTCAGCGCGACGATTGCCAGAAATGCCGAGGAATTGGATTAATATCACGATGTAGAAATGTCGATATTAACGGGTACGAAATCGGCGATACATTATTACGTCTTGAAGAGAAGTTTTTATGACTGCTTTATGTTTGAAAATAAAACACTTGTGAGAAATTATAATTAATTTATGAATTATAATTACCTATAATACGTTTACTAACAAATCAGTTTTTTATATATCTGATTTTGCTAGAATATTTTATTAAGATTATTATATTTATTAAGATTAATATTATATTTATTAAGATTATTATTATTAAGATTATTATATTTCACCAAATATAAATCTAATTTAACATAATCAAATCTGCTAAAGCAGCAAAATACGACTCAGGATGATTGTGTTTTGCGAACCGAATCTTTTTCCAATTCTTCAATATCTGTACACATGCTTGCACCTTTGTTGGAAATTCGACCTGCTTTTGAAGCATTCCAAACTATACTATGCTCCCTGAGGACCTTAGGCTGGGTTTTCATGCACCGAAAGAAAGGCGTATAAATCGATCTCTCTGCCACGGAGTGCTGCCTAAGCCAATCAAACCTGAATTTTTCAGTCTATCTCAAATATATTCCAATGTACGTCAGTGATCTTTTTTATTAGAAAACAAAAAATTGATGAAATAAATACAATACAATAATTTGTCCTCATATAAACGTATTGAAAATAATATTAATAATAATAAATACATTCAATAATAAAAATAACAAATTTATTCTACATATATATATATATATATATATATGTGTGTGTAGAAAAAATTTTGTAATCTTTATATATATATATATATATATATATATATATATATAAAGATTACAAAATTTTTCTTCTTAACTTTTTAAGATACTGTATCGTTTCTTAGATATCATAACGTAAGCGGATTTTTTTTATTTTGAGAAAGATAAAAAGTGAAATGTATCATATAAAGTTCTTCACAATCAGTTGTACTATGATTTCGTTTCACGAATCACCAAATTTTTGTTGTCTAAAATATAACGCACACAATATAAAAATTATGTTTGTAAAAGACGCGTCGCATTCATGCAAAAAAAAAGCCAAAAAAGAAAAAAAAATCGAATCGGTTTGGCTTCTTTTGGCAGAAGGAATTTTTCCATATTTTTCTAGAAAATGAATCTAGCAAAATCTGATATTGGTTCCGAATATGTTTTGCGCGTATATGTTGAGTCGTTCCGCAGAGGATCGTGCGGTTAATATTATATGTTCAAGATAGAAGTCTTTCTTTTTACTTAATAGAAGTAGAAAATATTTATATTCCTTGATAGCCTGTTACGATAGATAAATATTAGTAAAAATTCTCTCTCAATCGCCTTTCATTTCGATATATTTCTTATTTATGTTTTTTTGATATATAATAATACATGTTTTTCTTTTATTGATTTTTTAAAGACCTGCATTTTTATTAACATTTATGAAAAATTTATAAAAATATATTAATAAAATTAAAAATTAAAATAAATTGATATACTACTTTTTAATTTTTATATGAAATAATTGTATATATATATTTTATATTTATTTATTATATTTATATTGTCAAAATAGATTCCTTTAATATAAGACATTTCATAAAAGATGTTCATAAAGAATAAACACAATTTTTATATTTTGTTTTCTTTAAAAGCATACAGCGTTTATTTTCTTTCAATAATTAGAGCACGAGATAGCGATGACTACTTATCAATTAAGATGATTTTAAATATAAGAATTACGGACTATGAATATTAGCTATAGAAACGCAATTCACGAGAGTTTAAAATAAATTACTAGCGATTTTGCATCGGCAAAAAAGCACATCTTGATGCGTTTGCTATGATTACGTCGTAAAAATTTGTGAAAAATGATGATCTCTTTCACCAAGGAAATATTGCCAAGTTGGTCAGACAATCTGCTATTAAAAAGATATTCAAGAGATTTGGATTCTCTATGTATGTATATGTATATACATATAGCTACATAAATCTATTGTCTCTTAAATGAAATTCAGACGTTCATAAATCTTATATTGAATATAATCAATATTTCCTTATAACAATTTAGTTCAATACTCCATCAATTACTTTATTAATTATTTATTATAATAATTTTATGATATATTTTAATTTAAATTTCAATATTTAATAGAATAATATGATTTAATCTGAATAAAATATTAATTATTTCCGGAAAATAAATTAAAACTAATTAAATATTAATTCTCATTAATTAAAATCAAATGACATGGAAGTGTCAATCATCTTTAGTGATTAAATTCAAATCAATTAAGTATTATGTTCATGTAATTTAATAATATGTATAATCAAGCTCAAGAATAGAGAAATTGCGATAGTGTTCAATATTAATGCCTAAGATTAAGACAAATCTTAAATACATATATTTCGGTTGGCTCAAAAATATAATTTACAATCCCAGCTTGCTTCAAAAGTTATGAGGGTAAAGCCGTGACCCTCAACTTTGGGGAGGTGGGGTTATTGCAGGGGGTATTTGCACTCTGCATTTAATATCGCGCATTTAATTCCCCGTAGGATGCATTTCAGGAAGGAAGGCGACCTGCGTTAAGGTAAACCTGGGCCGCGGGTATGACAGCGGCTTTCACAGCCGGGATTTCCTGCAAGCGGGAACGAAGACGGCACACCGAAGCGGACCGGAAGCGCGACTACGATGGTAATTCCTGCGCGCGAGACGGAATTAAGGGACACCCGAACAAAAATGGGGCAAGGAGGGGAAAGCGTGGGACGCGTGATTTAAGTCGTAAGCGGCGAGATAACGCCATCCTCAGCGCCGTAATTTCGCCAAGACGAACGGTTATTGGGCAAACTTTCGCGCATAATGCGCCGGTGCTACCTTTACATCCTTTTTTTTTTTCTCCTTGTCAATTCCAAAATGTATCTCGAAAATTTGGCGAAATGACATGTATTTCTTCTTTCAAGTTAATGAGAATGGATTGATAAAATAAACTAACAATTAACTACTGTTTAATAAGGAATATGACTGATAATTATTAAAATTAATTAATTGATATCTATTTAATTAAAAAAATTAATTAGTATTTTTATATATGAAAGAAGCTTAAAAAATATATTATCTCTATTATATTAGACTTGAACTTAAATTCAAATAAAATAAAAAATTAATCTTTGTTTATATTGAAAAAAATATCAATCAAGAGATCGATAACAAAAAGGAAAGTCATTAATCCTGATTTAATAATTCATATGATTTAATTTTTTTTTCACAATTCTATTATCTTATATACAATGCACAATCAGTGAAATATATTTCTTTATCAGTTTGTTGATTTATTATGCTACTAAGAGTCGATTATGCTAATAAAAATTCTTTGCTTTATTACGAAAGCATATCCATTTTACAATCGTGAGAAACTCCGGTTGTAACAATAGCTCTTGGTGCACTTTCTGTACTACTTATTTTTTTCCACTTTCCCCAAAGCTTAAATACACACTTATTCTGCGTCAAATACAGAAAGAAAATGCAAGAAGAAAGGAAGAAAGTACAGTTAAAATGAATAACCCTATTATGTTTCTATGTCTCCTTTAGAAAATGCAACATTAAAATAAAAGCTTCCAAGACCTCTTGAAACACTGTTGTTATTTGTAGGTTTATTTTAGAGTGAACTATTTAATCATAATTTAACTTCTACACAGCAAATGTGAAACTTTTTTATTATATATCCAATAATTGTTTAATAAACTTAACTGTATGATGAAGATCTCTCACTAAAATCACTGTCCTGTTTATGCTTGAATGTCCTTTGTATCTGTAAAAAAAAAAAAGATAAATTAATCTTATTAGAATTATTGCAGTAAAGAATTATATTATGCAAACATATTTATATTATCAATATTATTTATTATTGATCAATACACGCATCCACATATTAATCCTCATTGTATAATGTCCCAAATATTCGTTTTTATTTCATATAAACATGTATTGTTAATATAATTGTTGAAATAACTATATAGTTAATATTCTCCAAATAGATCCTTGACTCAATCTAACTTGTAATAATCATATTTAATCACAATTAATTTCATATAATTGCAAAAGAGCAAATATTACAGAAAATATGTGAGTAATTCTTATTTTTGCATGCTTTTTTTATTGAATTGTTATTCAAGAAGATATACAATTGTAATCATTATATAAACAATTACGATGTGAACATCTAATTATTTCTTACAGCAAAATTTTTTTCTCTTAATCTATATCTCTGTTTAAATTGTTTAATTTAAAATATTTAAACTTATTTTCTCAAAATATCATTTTTCTATTTTTTACGCCATTTTATTACACTCAATTTTCAGTTATAATTTACAATTTGTGTTAATATTCTATCGAAAAATATTGAGAACGAAATTAGAGATGCGAAATGTTCATCTACAACATTAGCGAGGGTGAGTTTAGTGGGAAGGTGCATAACAATGGAATTTTCGCTGGCAGCAATTAAGAATAGAATTTGCAAATTGCGCCATAATATGCAGTGACAGAGAGGTAAACGTTTGCGAGATGGTCCAAGAAAAAGAGAGAAAGAACGAGAGAGAGAAAGAGAGAGAGAGAGAGAGAGAAAGAAAGAGAAGACAAGATTAATAAGTATGACGAAGATACTCGCGCAAACTATAATATTGCGAGCAGAGAGAGGAGCGATATTTAAGATGAAATATATACGAAATACGATGCAATGCAACGAAAGATATATCCCAGCAATGCCAACTAGAGGAGATTAGATCTCGGCGATTCGTTTCGAAATTAAACTCGCTTTAATCCTGCGCAACTCCTACGATTAATCTTCCCGCGTACTCTTCAGCTTACAGTTCTTAGATTCCAAAAGTAGCTTTGCTTCTTTTATATTAACTTTGCAAGCGATCTGTTGAACTATAAGGTTCATTAAAATTAGCTTTTTTATTTTTCATATTTTTTTTTTTTTTTTTTTTTTTATTACGTTTGCCTCTTTTTAAATTTTTTTTTTTTTTATTTTTTCTTAACAAGTACGTCTACTTCACATTGACATTAATACTGCTACATTAAGAATTATGTAATAGGAAAAGCAAATTTAGACTTGAGATAGACTAGAATTCGAATATTTTTTAAATACAATAATAATATAAGGCAATAGAAAGGCTACTATGAATGAACAAAGAAAAGAAATAAAATATTTTAAATATCTGTTATATTTTATTTTTATATTTATATTTTAGATACATATATATTATGTTATTAATTATTAATAATAATTATAAGCATTATTAAATTATTACATTATTTTAATTAATCATGCTGATTAAGTTAATATATTATGATATTATTTTTTGACATTTGTACAGAAAATATTAAATATGTAATAAAACGAAGCTATTTTTGACACAATTGGGAAAAAGATGGCACAAAGTTAAAATTAAATAGTTTTAGACACTTTACATTTTTATTTATCTTTATTTACGTTCCTGAGTATAAATGCAATTGCAGTTATATTTTTTTTTGCAAATAGAATTTCATACTTTTTTGAATTAGTTGCGATTTCTCATTTTATATAAAACTGTGAGAGAATGTCGGTTTCCATAAAAAAAAATGTAATATATTATTAATGTGAAGCGTCTAAAATCATTTACGTCATAATTTTTTTTTTTTGTTTCGATAATATTTTTTTATAACATCTTTTTTATTTCTATTCAAAAATACAGCTTTTCTCAGCTGCTTGGAAAAGACACCTTGAGTAATCATTTATTCAGCTGATATATATTATAGAGGAACTTTTTTCTCTATTATAATAAAATAAACGACGCAACGTGAGAATATCGATTAATCTATTATTCATATATGTATAATGTAAGCTTGGAAAATTAATGGAGAGAGTACTGGAATGTTTGACTAAAATTGAATAATAGATGTTCTTGTAAAAACAGAACATTGTGTGAATTCTTGCGAACGAAGAGCTTAACTTAATAAAAGTTTCACTTTTTTTTTTTTTATTTCTTATTGCATCTTTTTGCTTCACTTTTCTCACTTCGCGTTTCCGATTAGTTGCCTGGATATCGGAACAGCTGTCGCCAACAGATTAATGGTCCATTATCGCAAATCGCTATCCTTCCGATTTCTTAAAAAGCGTCATTTCAGGCCATCGTAAAGAAAAAAGATATATTAGCTAGAAAAATATGTTTCTTTTTTCACAAAATTATCTTTTAAATATTTTACAAGTGTTTCTTTCCAAAACTATTCAAGAAATTTAGAAAAATGCAGATATATGTATTTATATTACGTATGCACATATATATTATATATACATATATAATATATCATTATATCATATATCATATACATATATAATATAATCTTAAGACAATTTTAAATTTCAAAATTTACCAAAATCAGGTTTGATTATTAACTTATTTTATTTATTGTAGTATATGTGTTTAAAATAATATTTCTTGTACAAGGTATTGTCTAAAACAATCTGCTACGTAATAAACTACAATATTTTTTCGATCATTTTTGACTATTGACATTTACGATTTTTGACATTTCTATTTAAAATATAAGTTCAGCTTTTTCATTGCTTCATGTTAGTTTTTCTTTTATTTTTATAAAAATCTAATAATATCAGTTCTAAAAATTAAATTCTCTTTCTTTAATCGCAACACTTATGTATTATGTCCACATACACAATTAAAAGATTTATTTTTATTAAAAATTAAAGTAAATATGGAAACGTGCTGAATAGATGTCATACTAACAAAATATTACATAGTAAATATTTAAAGAGAAAAAGGTACATTTTTCAAAAGAACTGATGCTTCGATAAAATATGTTTTTTCACCATTTAATGTCATAAATAAAACGGAGCCCAACTAATTTATTATTTGCGATCTCGTTTTAAGAAATTATAGTTTTTCGCTTCAACCATTTTTTTTTTAACCGTCATACGTTTTCTAAATAGTGTATATTCCTCTCAAGTTTATTTATCTATAATTTATAAAAGTGATCTCATCGGTAAATGGTACTTTAAAAACTTTATACCGTTTAATTCTTCTTGACAATAATGCATACTTTTTTCGAAATCTTTATCAAAATACTCCGAGTGAATTGATATGTAAATAGGATTTATGCTGATATAAAAGTCTTTTTAAGCTTGTTCTGTTAATTCCATTGTCTCCTTCAAGATGCCTTAATTGAATTAACATGAGAGGATTCTCAATATTTACCACCAAAATCTTAGTTGCGTTTACTTTATTCAATTTTAGTTTATTTAAATTATTATTGTTTTCTTGAAGTTTTATAATTAAATTAAAATGTAAAAAAATAAATATCGACAATCGAGAAATATTTTTTCATACAGTCGGACTGCTTCTTTTAAATATTGTCAATTTTCTCTACGGATAAAAATTATATTTTCTATCTCTCTTGTCTCTCATTTTCTTTTTCTATCATTCTTCTCTTTAAATATTACGTCAAGAAATATATTTATCGGCAAACTGGAAAATTATATTAGAAATTATTGACATATTTATATGTGACATATTATATTCTGCTTTAAAATAAATTTAATTGAAATGAAGAAAAAGAGAGAATAGAGAGTTAATAATCTAATTCAAATTTTGTTCACTTTTTTACAGTTTTTTTTTTACAATTTTTTACAATTATTTTATAATAAAATATACATGCAGACACACTTACTCTCTTCTTTTCCCTCTCTCTCGCTCGCGCATGCACACAAGCACACGCGCAATGCACTTAAGCAGCTTAAAAAATAACTTCCTCGAAACTAAATAACTGAAATATTTTTATATAAAACTCATATTTTAAAAGAAAATCGGCTAAATGTCATTTTGATTCCAAGATAAAACTTAAATTTTTGAACTCGTTTTTCAAAAATAAGACACGGTATCTAAAGATAAGAAGATATGTTATCTTGGGAAAAATCTTCGATCTCAGCTATATATTTTGATGATAAAGAGGAGAGAGTAGCAAAAACATTCCCGAAGATTGCAATACATCCATATTTCAATCATTTCACACATTTCTGCATGCTGATACATTTTTAATTCATAAACAAATGTTTATTCGCAAAAATTATCTCTCAGCTAATGGCATATCTCACGATGTGAAGTGTAAAAGTAAGTTTTCAGATATTTTACTAAAATCTATATGTTTATCAAATGATTTTCGTCCGTTTATTTATGCGTTTATTATGCCATTTTCCTAAGCAAATGTTATTGAACTGAACCACTGTTAGGCAAATGGTATTCGTCATAATTATTAAATTATTTAGTAATTATTTGGAAGAAGAAGACAGTGTTGACAGTGTTGACAGTGTGAAAAGTTGTAAATCCATGTGAAACAATTTTACATGGGTTTACAATTTTCTACGCAAAGCGAGGTTCAAGGCAAACCTATATGTCTAATTTTAATGGCAGTGGAGCCCCCCCCCCTCCCTCCTCCATATGAGGTGGGGGGGGGGGAGGGGCGGAACACACTGTCTCCACGCATACACTTTTCTATCGATATTTGAAGTGAAAGCGTTAAACTAAATAATTACCTTATTAATAATTACCTTATTAATAATTATAACGAATACCATTTCGACCAACCGCCTAACAGCGGTTCAGTCAAATAACATTTGCCTAGGAAAATGGCATTCAAACACAAATGAATGGATGAAAGCCATTTGACCAGGCACATAGCATTTGTCAAAAGCTATTTTCCTAAAATAATTATTTGCCTACGACATATATGTACATTAAAAAATAATATGTTTGTAAATAATTAATAAAGAAAAAAAAAAAACACTATCGTCTTGCAAAAATTATACAATACAAAAGCGTTGCTAAAACTTTCCATTATATTTTTTTGGCAATTAATTGATATCATAAAACATAATATTGTATGCATTATTTGTATTAATATCAATATCTAATAAATAATAAAATAAAGAGATATAATGTATCAATCGTACAATGTCAAAATAAAGTTATGTAATATATCAATTGTGCAACAATTGTGCAAAAAGATTTCTCAAAATACATGGCTCTCTTTACTGGAACGGAAGTGGAGGAAGAGGAAGGATGTGACACTTTATCGAATATTTTATTTTAAAATTGAACACCATTATTTTTTTAAAAAGTACACATATTTTAAAAGACAAGTTCAAAAATTTAAGTTCTATTCTGAAATCAAAGTGACATTTAACGGATTTTCTTATAAAATATGCTTAATTGTATATCAAGAACGTAAAACAGTTAAATGTGTCACAGATCTCAATATATATATTCAAGCGGAAACTGTTTGTCTGCGTTTGAAACGTTTGCGTAAACCAGCGTTGCAAATTGATATCACAGAAAAAGAGAGGAGAAAGAAAGAAAGGGAAAAAAAGACCCTTCGAAGCTCTCGTGGCGAGCGCGATAAATAAATAATCCTAATTGCGGTTGAATGGTTTTGACGGAGAGAGAGAGAGAGAAAGAGAGAGATAGAGAAAGGAAAATGAAGAGAGAGATAGAGAACAAGAGAGAGAATGATAAAAAGGCAAAGGGAGGAAGAGAGAGAGAGAGAGAGAGAGAAAGAAAAAAAGGTAAAAGCATCAACCCCCGAGAAAATAGCGAGCAAACGATCGGTTTTTTTCGTCCGCTACATAAGATTTTTTGCGCGCCTTTCATTGCGCACAGCCGTTTTCCGCGATAATAATGCAGCTAATTATTTATTCAACCGATAAAACCGATCTAACGCGATGATGGCAACCGATATTTACGCGTCATTCCCAGCGCGAAACGCGCAGATAATTTAATCAAAGCTAAATAAACTAATTGAATAAATCAATTAATCAATCAAAGATATGAACCTCCTATATTTATCAGATATGACTATTGACGAAAAAAATTTTGTGTACGTGTAGAAAAAAAATTTTGAGAAAAATTCAGCAAGATGTAAAATATAATGACATGCTCTTCTCAAATGCTTTTGAGCATTGAAATTTTGTATTTAAATAATTTTCAAGAAAAATTTTACTAAATTTGCAAAATCAATAAAATTATTAGCTTTTTTTTTAAATTATTAATTTATTACTTAAATGTTCAAAGTACAACTACACATCAATATATTTTTGCGGTTGATGAATAAGTGATTTATTTACCTTTTGTACGGTCTCTTTACTAATATCGTCATATTTATTTATAATGCATGTTTCTTGTATGCTTTTGCCTTTGTAAAAATGTTATTATAAACTGCTGTTGAGTTTTCCACAAATAAATTAAAATTTTGTTTTAAAAATTTTCCATGAAATAAAATTTAACAGTATTAGAGTTAAATAAACGAGCGAGTTATAGAGAATATCTGCAATATCGTTCGATTTATTTTTGAGGAAATTGTATAATTTATTTTAAATATCAACAGGATGTTCCCTTTATGTCCATTATTTTATTTCTAATTTGTTGCATTTTAATAATGAAATAGTATTTTTAAATATATTGACTTTTTTCACGATTAATTTTCTTTATTATCAATTTATATTTTATCAATTTATATTTTAGCGCAATTTTTATTACTTATTATTATTTAAACTAAAGATTTATTTCGCTCCCATTTTCTTACATTTTTATTGTATCCTTCTTAGGCAAGATAGTAAAATTAATTCATCCTTAATAAGTTTTATACTTTACACATATGCATGTGTTAGATAAATAAGAAAATAATTATCTATAAAAATAAATATCTAATTTAATTAAATGCTTCTAGTATATGTACTTATTAATAAACACACTCGTGGAATTCGTTCTTTTTATACTTAAAAAATATCTAAAAAATTAAATTGTTAAAGATTGTATATAAATAAATGTTACTTTTTATTTTATCAGAATCTCGATTTTAGCCGAGCTTTTGCAAGAAAAACGTACAATTAAAAATTTATAGAAATATGTATGTTATATGTATGTTATACCATACACACAAATGCGTTAAATAAAATAAATTTATAAATATGTCAATCACATGAAAAGAAATTTTTAATAAAACTTTTCTACATTATATATTATAAACAGCATTTTAACATTGATTTTATTTTTTTCAAACTTAAAGAAAAACTTTATATAAATTCTTTGTCCTCAAATATTTTCTTTTCTCTTGTTAAAATAAACTTTAATAAATTTATTAATATTTCTACATTTTTTGCTATAAATGTCTCATTAATTGGCGATTATTTCGCGAATAAGACCTTGTATGATAATAACTTTAAACAAACGATTTCATACATATTAAAGCATATATGTTCATCATACATGTTAACAAAAACGACAAAAATATTATCGTAGTGGGTGCGGCAGGAGTACTTTTTTATGGATCCCTTTTACGTGGAGTCTATTATGACTCGTGACCTCAAAGCGACTGAAATAGCATTAAAATAATTAATGCGCAAATAAAAGGGGGCGCGTTAACTCTTTTTAAGGCATTACCATGTTGTGAATAATAACAAGATAATGTTAGATAAATGATTGTTACATATGCATATGAAAAATGGTGTATTTCGAAAGCGCAGACTTGATCGACTCCAATTCGCAATGTAGATCGAGCGATTTAATGACGCGCTGCACTTGATGCAAGTCTCGGCAAATTGTTTTTAATTAAAAGCAGCCGGTAGCATAGGGGTTTTAGAGAAGAACTGTTGCTCGCGAGCCGTCCTTCATCTTCCACTTCAATTAAATCTTTTGATAGCGGCCGCATACGCACGTGTGCGTACGTGCGTGCAGCATGCATTTCGAATCGGTTTAATTAAAATACCAACCTTTTCTTTAATTAGAGCTTGAATCACCAGTCATCACATATGTCCTGTTGCCTACATCTCACTTTAAATCATGTGCGCAAGGATCGAAATACAAATTAGGCATGTGTGCCTTTACAGAATATTAAAAAATTGCGCAAAAATATTGAAAAATTGTGTTATTTATTTTTCCAAGGAGTTTTACACAAGTCTATTATATTTAAAAAGATTATATGGAGAATTTTTTCTTTTTTTAGAAAGTCATCAACGTAATTAAAAAGTTTACTTTTAAAATTTATATTATAAATCTAATTAAAAATAAAATAAAATTTTTAATAACAAAGTTCACAAATTAAAGTAAATTAAAACATTTCAAATTTGATTTTTAAAAAATTTAAACTCCTATGAATATATTGGACGCTTATAAAAATAAATCTTAATATTTTAGATTAAATTAAAAATTAATCTTATTAAATACACACACACACACACACACACATAATGAATGATGAAAATAACTCACCCCTTATATATATATATATATATATATATATATATATATATATATATCTCTAACGATAAAAAAAAAATGCTCAGCTAATTTAATTTTAATGAGTTTTTCGATTGCATGATTACTCTTTTCAATTATAGTTTAAAAAATGTTGATTCAAGATATGCAGTTTAAATTTTTTCTCAAGTTAATTTAATATTATTATTTTTCTCATTTAATATAAATAAAGTATAGGTAAATTTAAAGAATGATCTTAAACATATCTTAAAAAGTTTAATACATAATCGAGTCGAAAAAGCTACGAGAATAGAATTTGAGGAAAAGGCAACCGATGATTTTATCTTCGTCATACTATCTCAAAATAATTATAAACGTTGTTATATGTTTCTTATGAAGCTTTTCATGTTTTATTCACGCCGTCCATTAGCAATGCCTATCGATAATATCCGCGTATAGAGTTTCTATTGAGGAATATTAACAATGATCAAAGCGGATGGACCAATGAAGCAATTTCGCGAGCAGGCAGATTTACGAAGCTTTTAGTCCACTGTCCTAGTGCTTAACAATTTCGCAAGTTTACCACCCAGGCGGCTTACAGTTTACGCAACGGTGGCTTTGTTCTCACTTTGGAACACTTACGACTTCGCAAAACCCTTGGCTCTCGAGAGACCAGTGAGAGAAAGAGAAATGAAGTCGAATGTATTCTATGTGTTTAAAGATCATAGTTAACACTCATCTCTCATTAGTAGATAACTGAAAATATCTAGAAATATTTTTATTTGAGCTAAAAAGTAATTATAAATATAAAAATTAAAATTAAAATTAAATATACATAAATTAAAAATTATATTAAATAACAAAAAAAAATATATATATATATATTAGTAATAAAATTATATTATTCTTTATATAATTAAAGTTTTAAAATTATATTCAATATAATATAAAACTTTTAAAAATTCTTCATGATACAATATTAATATTGCATGCATTTATTGTAGTAATTAATATGTTAGCTTAATGGAATATGGAAAAATATAAACGTTTTTTATCATCTAAAAAAACATTAAAACATATTAAATATTCGACTATTAAAATATAGGTATTATTAAATATTTAATTATTAAATACTAATATAAAAAGTGTGCTTTCCCAATAGAAAATATGATTTTCCTTTATATTTTCTGTAAATATTGTTTTATATATTATAATTTAAGTTAAGTATATTATATTATATTTTTAATATTTTTTAAAGCTGTCTGTTTTTTGAAGGATACAAAATGAAGGATAGAAAATGTTCCCCCCCGTGGGTGAAGAGAATATGGCGATACTAGATGTATACAACGTAACTTGGACTCGTACGAAATTACAAACATGGTATTATACAATAAGGGAAATGCTGCAAGACGCGTGTATCCTGGCCGTGGCTGACACAGAGGTTTGCTAAATTAAACAAGAGCCTAAAGAGCCGTCCCTAATTTACATAGCTCGCTAATTCAGCCCTCTTCCGTCTCTCTTAACCCCCTTCTGTCTCACCCTCTTCTCGTTTAGGCGAGTATTATCGTCCGCTTTCTCATGTTGCAGTCTCGACTCCCCGTTACGGATTTCCGTGGCGAAACCTCTCATCTCTCCTTTCCGTAACGGCAGTATCTTTTCCCGGATTAGATAATGAGAGGGGAGATTATTTACTCTTCGGTGCACAGATTCGCATCATTCTAACTAAATCTGCATCGAGAATTGCGTTTAGAGTTAATGAGATTGCAGTGGATATACAAAAGGCGATGAAGATCTATATTATGAAGCTCGTTTTACACAAATCTTTGTTGTCACTTCTTTTAATACATTATTGTTGTTATTACTGAACAATAAGTAAGACTAATTATTGGAATAATAATGCAATCAGTACTAAATATTTTATAGTGTATACATGTATTGTAATTTTTATTATACATATTGTTTATAATAATTGTTTATTTATGTTATTAATTATATATACATATTTATTTATAATTAAATATATATATATATTCATATTTTTTTATTTACTTATTTATTTATTTATTTATTTATTTGTTTGTTTGTTTATTTATTTATTTATTTATTTATTTGTTTGTTTGTTTGTTTGTTTATTTATTTATTTATTTATTTATTTATTTATTTGTTTGTTTGTTTGTTTGATTGTTTGTTTAATTATTTATTTATTTATTTATTTATTTGTTTATTTATTTATTTATTTATTTATTTGTTTGTTTGTTTAATTATTTATTTATTTATTTGTTTGTTTGTTTGTTTGTTCGTTTGTTTGATTGTTTGTTTAATTATTTATTTATTTATTTATTTATTTGTTTATTTATTTATTTATTTATTTATTTATTTGTTTGTTTGTTTAATTATTTATTTATTTATTTGTTTGTTTGTTTGTTTGT
>JBCAUJ010000089.1:10500308-10513092 GCA_038406275.1 Cataglyphis albicans | reverse complement strand
AAAAATTGTTTTACTTTTTTGTATTTGTTTGTTAAATAATGTAATAAAATATAATTATTTAATCAAGTTTTTTATTTTTATTTAAAAAAAAAATGTTTTACTTTTTTGTATTTGTTAAATAATATAATTATAAAAAATAATAAATTAAAGAATATAAAAAAATATAATTTACAGCCAAAAAAAATTGCAACACATATATATATATATATATATATATATATGTATACGGAAGAAAAAATTTGAATTTTGAAATTTTTTTTCAGGATTTCATAGAATTTAATTTATAAATTTCATGAACCATTTTTAATCAAGTTTTTTATTTCTATTTAAAAAAAAATTGTTTTACTTTTTTGTATTTGTTTGTTAAATAATGTAATAAAATATAATTATTTAATCAAGTTTTTTATTTCTATTTGAAAAAAATTGTTTTACTTTTTTATATTTGTTAAATAATATAATTATAAAATATAAATTAAAAAATATAAAAAAATATAATTTACAGACATAAAACAAAATTGCAACATATATATATGTTGCAATTTTTTTATGTTTGTAAATTATATTTTATTATATTTTTTAATTTATTATATTTTATAATTACATTTTATTATATTATTTAACAAACAAATACAAAAAAGTAAAACAATTTTTTTCAAATATAAATAAAAGCTTGATTAAAAGTGATTCCTGAAATTTATAAATTAAATTCTATGAAATGCTGAAAAAAAAAATTCAAAATTCAAATTACATTAATTTATAATAAAATGTTTATATGTATATATTTCATTTCCGTGTTATTTCAAAAAATTTTTTATATTTATAAAATCTCTTCCTCCATTTCGTACCTTCATTTCAAGACATATATAAATTGCTCAATACGTCTGTCGCGTATGCATTTTATTGCTACATCTTTTGCATATGCTCAGCTTTCAATTTAAAACATTCTGCCAAGCTATCTGTGCCTCAAATATGTCGCATTTTTTAAATGAGAATTTGGCCAATAATGCAAAAAATAAATGTCATATCGATTGAGATTCATTTGAATTCTACACACATTTACACATTTTTGTATCTTTGTGTCTTGAAAAAACATTCAAATATTTTGTTTGTAACAGACCACCCTATAAAGTGACAGGTTTTGAATAAAAAAAAAAAAAGTTGAAATTCCGCACGAGTCGATCGATGGACGGTAATTCGGACGAGATTCGGAGAGGATGTAATTTTTAACGAGATTCCCGCAAAATTTGGAGAATTTTTTTTTTTTTTTAAATTCGTGGAACCGTGACCGATATCGTTGCAAAAAGCGCGAATCCATTTAAGACTCACCATTTGTTTGCCGCGGATGCGGCAGACTTTTCCCTTCTCTCGCCCTACTACTCCCCGCGCGCAATATATATACATATTGTCAATTCAATCTCGTCAGTTAACACCGGAGTGCTCTAACAGTACTACGCTCTGCATTTCACAGAACGTGCAGTTATAAATCAGTGCGAGATGCAAGTGCCATTTCGAATTCCGGCGCGCGGAACAGTCCTTTGTTGTAGCGTATAATTCATACTCAGTTACACATTAAGCTGCGTATTACACCGTACATTACACCTAATGTCAAACGATATTCCCAGCAATAATATTTCGAACATCGTCACTGTTAAGCTCCATACTTGTAATACACTTGGGTCAGCAGTGACTCCATTCTATACATATGATTTACATAATATATCTGTTTATTATTATTAGATTATTGTATATAAAATATCATTTATCACATGTGTCTACAACTTACAGAGAAAAAATATATGAATAATTGAAAACAATCAGTAACATTTCTTTCATAATAAGCCATTTTTATAATTTCATTTTAATGAAACATAGGAACATGGAAAATTTAATTAAAAAATTTAATCAAATATTGATAGAGCGAGTGATAAAATGCTATTCAAAGCTCCAATTATGTGAATAACGTGATTTCAATTTCTCCTTTCTCTCATTTTAATTTTTTTCTTTCTTCTTTTTGTTTTTTCCTTTATCTTCTTTTTCTTTAGAATTTTTTATAATACTTTTATGAGAAATTATTATTTGTCATACATTATCAGTTTCATTATTAAAGAGCTTCAAGTGAATTAAGATTTAATAACCGCAAAGAAGTGAGTGATCCTTACAAATCCTCTTTCGAATGAAGCTGCGTATTCTATGAGTATTGTACTCTTATTATAATATATTAATTAAAAACTTGCAAAATTGTTTCCTTGTTGATTTTTAATCTAGATCACTGCTGCACATCGATTACGTCACTAAGAATTTCATCTTGCACATATCCGACAAGTTATCGATTCTAAATCGTTCGAGAAAGAGAAAGAAAGAGAGGGACTAAGATCCTAACCTAAGATCACGTATGGCACGTAAAGGACATCTGTCGTACATACTTATTGGAGCGAAGGATTGCGCTAGGTCACAGTCTGGTTTGGCAAATATTCGTTCGAGCCCTTGCGACATTGAGGAGGCTTTTCCGGAGTAATGACAGCCAGACTATCCGGTATGAAAAGCAGGAGTAGTTCATTACCGATATTCAGAATAATACTCGGATGTCCGACATATGGCCGAATGAGCAAGATTAATGTAAAACATTCTCGCCGGCTTTCTATTTGTTGATATTAATCCCTTGCGGACATTTTGTGCTCCTGAATATATTCCCAATGCATTTTAGTTTCTTTCTGAATGAGTGCATATATGCGTATATTATGCATCAACCATATCAGCTTCATCTAAACGAGAGATGGAGTCACGCTGTCATCTCTTGCTTAGATGATACCTTCGTTGCTAAAAAACGTATACAAGTAATCCGTCGTTCATGCCTGCCGATATCGGCCTATCCCACGTGCTCATTAGCTCACATATTTTAATTAATAACGCAAAAATTATTGCAAATTTTGCAAAATGGTATAGGACTTTTCGACTCAGTTTGGCCCAATCTACCTTCACACTTTGGGTGTGTCAAAATTTTTAGGACACCCTGTATGAGCAATTAAAAATTTTTTTCGTTAATTAGATTTTAAGTTATCAAATGGGTTATAAGACTGCATTCTTTTTTAAATTAAGTTTAGAATATTCTTTTAATGTATTTCTAATTTAAAACTTGAATAAAGATACCATGTGTATGGTGCTAAAAATTGAAACGTTTTGACAAATCATAATCTACTTTGACATTTTCGTTAAGAGAAAAAGAATCAAGAAATTTATCATTAAAAAATAACACGTAAGAAATGCGACGCTGAATATATGAATCACTGCTAATAGAATATCGGATTTTTTTTCAATGTTTACAGAACGCTTTTATAAAACAAATGCATTTTTTCACGTACATTATTTATAAAGAGCGTCTCTCGTAAAAAATACATTTTTCAAATATCTATACACCATATTTTGTACTCAACGACTCTCAATATTTCATATCAACTTAGAATGAGAGACTGAAAGTTAACATGTCGTACATAGTTTGTTTACTTAAGCAATCATCCCCAATTGCGAATCAATATCAGGCGGAGCGGATCCATTCTGTATACGCGATAAATTCCTCGACGTCAAATTGATTGATCGATCAGAACGGATTGCGTGGTGTGTAGTGCGAGCGTGTTAACGCATTCCCCCTGCAATTTAGCGCAATTTAGTAGTTCGCAGCGCACTTATTCGAGTACAAGCGGACCCGCGTTACTCTGCAGAATGAATGATCAAAGCAAGACCGGATAACGTTTATTCGTTCCGCCAGTATACCGGCTCGCGAGCCGGGATTTGGGAACGTTCGAAGCCGACTGTGCTTTTCAAAAATTCTGTTCGATAGCTGCAAGCCGATTGGTATAGATATCGTCGATATTTCTATTGTGGAATCTATTGGCTTCTGACGATATTGATCAAAAGTCTGAAGTCAGACTTCTGTGGTAAATAAAAAATTCTTTTCCGAATTTTATTATTTATCATATAAATTGCTTAAAGTGAGTTCTATTGACGAGAGATTCGAGTAACGTAATCTATTATTATTGTTTTTTATTAAAAAAAAAATGTTTCCAACAAATACTGTTAATATTTCCCTTCTATCCGTCTTTGCATGTGTATATGTTTTTATTTATATTGAAACGTTAAATAAAATTAACTGTATACAAATTACAAAACACAAATTACTAATCACACGCTCGATTATTACTTTGTTCATTCGCGAGAGCGATAATATCTTTTTAATTTTAAAATCATGACACTTATATGTTTGACAAAATATATTCAAATAATAAATTTAAAAGAAATGTGGAAGAAAATAATAGACGCAAAAGTTTAAAAAAAATAATAAGGTAAAATAAAATAACTAATTAAAATTTAAAAACACGAAACAAAACAAATTAAGGGAAAGTAAATAAAAATATAATATTGATGATTATAAAAAAATTAAAATAAATTTTTATTGTAATCTTAATCTTAATTTAAACTTTATCATAAATTTATTATGTATGTTATTATAAATTTACTTTTCTAGATTTTGTATAATCAAAAATTTATTTATTGTTTCATTAACATCTACTATTTTTATTATATCTTTTTCAATAAATAGAAAATAGAAAAAGATACAACAAATTTTTCTTGAGATATTGGTGACTGTGAATAAATTCTGATTAATTTTAGTCACGAGAAACTACATTTAATTTTGCCATTGAAATAGAGGGTACTAATAAAACTTTCAATACATAAAATTTCTACATTTCAATTTAATTCATTTAATTTAGATAAATATATATATATATATATATATATATATATATATATATATATATATGGTTTTATCTGCAAGTTTTCTCACTTAATTGTTAGTGTTTTGAGCCTATTGCTATTATTATTAAATTATATTCGCCAAATATTATGAAAAAATCTTGGAAAATTTTTTTCATTCTATTAGTTTCTTCAAAATATCATATCATGTGACAAAAAAAAAAGAATTTAGAAGAAAATAAATTTATTATTTACTAGTAATGTTGTTTTACTTCATACATCAATAAAATTATTTTTATTTTTTATATTTTATTATTTTCATAAAAATAAATTAGACTTAAAACAATTTCGTGCAATTTTTACAAATAGACGTGCTAACGCATTTTTATTAAATTTATTTATCACTTCTATATAAAAAATAATATAGAAACAAAATACATCGTACTGTAATTCCTATTAGGGCGTGGCTCCATACAATCGCATCTTCTGCATATGCGTAAAACCGACTCTGCATATATTATGCAACATGCGATGCACCACCTTTGTACACAAATTATATATATCTACGTTTCAGTACCTTGTTTCGAGACCATACGTTGCGCGTACTCTCCCTGTCATTAATATGAATAGTTTTCTGTCCGCAAAAAGAAATTATATGTTTCTCAACATCGATATACCGCGGTTTTTGCGGAAGTTGATTCGTGTTAATGACTGGGTTGGCGCGCATAAAACCACAAGTATTGAAAAAAAAATTTTTTAAAAGAAACATACATATATTGAAGTTAGGGGAAAGGGGAGAAAAAGGGAAAAGCGTGTATCACAACCCTAGTATTACGTGAATCCAGAAAAGCGGGAAAGCAGGGGAAACCGCAAAGCGGTGCGTGACGCGAGTTGTAATGAATGATCTAATCGACACTTGCGAATCATTCCCTAATCACAGAAATAGAAATAAGCTTAATGAAACAGTTTTCAAATACTTAATATAGTTGTATATAAATTAAATATTTATCGAAAAAAATTCAACGCAATGTGGTTGTTTTATATATATATATATATATATATATAGAGAGAGAGAGAGAGAGAGAGAGAGAGAGAGAGATTTACAATAAAAATAATACAATTATATAATAAAAATAAAGTAGAAAAAAAACATTAAACATGAAGCATAAATTAATTAAGCATGTGTATAATTTCAATTACATTATTATAATTATAATTCGACACTTTTGGAACACTTTATATAATAATTGAGTTTTTCTCATAGTGTGCTATCTACTTTGCGGAAATTCGAACGAGGCAATTACGTGATAGCGTTAATTCAACTCCAATTAATAAATGGTTTCACATTTCACGTTAGAGCAACAGTTGAAAAGCAAGGTAAATTTTAATTTTTTTTTTTACTCGCTCCGGCGATGAGCAGAAAATAGCGACGAGAAATATCGCAGTAATTGTGCTTCAATTAACATTCTGCATAAAAATTTACGATATAATAAGAAAATTATTATATATCTAATTTAATGCTGATATACATATATAAATAAAATATATTAATTATTATTTTAATTAGATATAGATATATAAATAAATTAATAATGAACGACAATAAATTAATAAATCAAAATGATATATGTATGAGGAAGTAAGAAATATTATAAATTACACAAAAAAAAGTAAAATTATAACTTATATTATTATTACATAATATATAATTATATTATTATATATTAAAATTTTATAAAAATATTATACAATAAAATTTATATGCCAACAGCACATAAGGATATTACATATGTTGCGTGGTTAAATAATTTAAACACAGATCGAGAGAGCATGTTCGAGAAACTCCATGATTTTTAATACCAAGCGTGAATATCACATTGGGCGTGGGTAATGGCATTAATTATGCAGGCAATTAACATTTGAGCCACCCCTTGCAAGTGGATATCATTTTACGGGGCCGTTCTTCCCCTACGTCATCGATCTAAATATGTCATCTACTATGCCGGTACGATGTTGTGGCACGATATGACCCTCTTCCAAGTGTACAATTCAGAACCGCCTTGTGCACTTACGCGCAATAATATTCGCCACGTGTGTATCACCAACTATACTGTATTATCACTGATATCTAACGGGAACGTCAATTCTTGCGACTACTGGGGGAGCGACCCTATCTTTGCTCTTTTCAGGATTATAGATTAAGTCGAAGATAGAATGTAATTTACGTTACAAAAAAACTTGAATACATTATATATACATCAATATACTGTTTGATTTCTTTGTCAAGCTCAGTTAATTCTTGCACTTTATGTAATTTCCTCATTCCTTAAATTTAATCTTTTACATATTACATTTATTATCTTTTATATTTATTTAATGTATTATTACATTATTCAATTATTGTAATATTTATTCCTGTGTTTACTTATATCTATTCAATATCATAAATTAATTTTTTTTTTTTTAATATTTGCTAAAATTAACAAATTTTATTAAAAGAATATGAATATATATATATGTGATAAATTTTGCATTTATCTATATAATTTTATAATAATTATTTTTTATTAATTAAAAGATTGCGATTATAGAGGTTTATATAATATTTTTCACATCTATGTCTACAGTAAAATACACTTAATTCTAAAATTATTGTATACAATATGCGTAATTGGACGCAAAAGTTATGTTAAAACATTTTACCAGAGAAGAGAGAGAGAGAGAGAGAGAGAAAGTGAGCAAAGAGAACAGTTCGACTAAAGCATTTAATGGAAATGGCGCACTTGTGTATAAAAAAATAGAAGCTGCAAAACCGCGTCGCTAATCCCCGTTTGGATTCTGTCAGTTTTATTTTACAACGGTGAAATATGCAACGATGCGTTTGTTGTGTTGTGCTATGCAAAAGTATATTTTTTCGCTTACAACGACTTGAATTTTTTAACCGCGGCGTTCTCACGATATATATATATACCTACATTTTAACGGATGGCGCAACTCGTACTCGTGACCAGACTACCAGTCCACCATATATTTAGTAGTAAACTAAACGGATATAGCAAATATAACCGACTTTTGCCATAAATTTTCTCTTTTTCTACTTCTCCTTCTCATTTGTTCCTTCTTTTTCTCCACCTCCCTCTTTCTTCTTCGCTCTTCCTATGTTTATTTATCTGCTACAAAACAAGATATTTCCCTAATTGCAATCGTGAATGTATTATAATTCTCATACACATACACACACACAGATACAAATTATTTTGTTTCACAGAAAATTTAATTATAAAAAAAAATTTTGTTAAATAAATTTAAAAAAAAAAGCGAGAGAAAGAAGTACTGTGTTTGGAGGAAAGAAGGATCAAAAAATTTATAAAAAGCATTTGTTTATTTCTCATGCAAGATCAATGTTTGGCAATATAAAAAATGGCATTCAGTGATAAAGATCCTATAATATATAAATACTCAAATCAATGATTTATTAGAGTGCACAAAGTGTAAGAATTGCAATATATCATACATAAGTCAATCAGAGAGTCAATTAAAGTCAATTGTCAAACTAAAATAGAAAATACATTAATTAGAATATGCCGCAGTCTTCAATTATTACATAGACTACATTTTATAAACTGACCAATAATTTTGATTAATAGAATAAATAAATTTTTAATTTTTTGATTAATAAAATGAATAAACTTGCATGCTGTAAGGAATATTTTACACATATTAAACAATTGAAAGAAGATCTAAATCTGGAAAATTTAAACCCCAAAATATATAAATGTTTACATCATGCTTATTGCAAAACTAAAATAAAATAAAATAAAATAAATTTTATTCTCAATACAATATATTGTCTTAAATGCATTAATAGATTCAAAAAATGTAAGCATTATTTATTCATAATCATTCATGGAGAAATTAAATTCAGCATATCACATAAAAAAATCTCAAGCTTTATTCAATTGCGCACCTCGTTTTGCTAAAGAAAAGACAAGAAAAAATTAAAAAATCAGATAAAACTGAACAAGTGAATTAATTAGATTCTATAGTAAAAAGAAAAATATAATTGAGGAAATCATAATATTACGTTTATTATATGTTTGTTTCTTATACTATGTAATACTACTATTAAAAATGGGAATTAAGAAATGAAAAAAAAAAATTGCCAATTGCCTTTTAAATAATGAAGATTGAGTACTTAAAATTAATACTGTTATATATAAAAATATATGTATGTACAGAGAGCAATATTAAATATTAGCAGATCTATTGTACACTTTTTTATAACACATACATATATAGCATTTAACGAGTCATATTGGTTTTCATATCCTTATTTGAACTTTTGTAGAAAAACGAGCTGAAATTTATCATTTGTACATTAAACGAAGTTTAATAACAAAGTAAATCGTCAAAACTTTGAAACTAAGATTAATGAGTGTATTAATAGATTTTGAAACTAGCTTGCCGCTGATCTATATGAAGAAAGGATTAATGAAATATGTATTTATCGATAATTATTAACCAATCTCAATTATTCTAAATGATCTTCAGTAGCTACAGTTTCACGTAACATCCAACAAATTTGCAGTTAGAGAACTATAATTGGGATATTATGACAATTAAAAATTTACAACATTATGCAAGAGATAATTGTAATATAAGAAACTATACAGTCAAAAACTGAGATTAATTGACAAGTGATGGAAGTCATTCTGTTATTCAAAACAAAAAAAGCATAATTTTATTCAAATTTTTTATTATTTTTTTTTTACCTTTAACGTAATACATATTAATCGTCTTTGGTATTAAAAAATATACATTCAGTACTTTAACTTTGATTAATATTTAATCAGTGATTATTTCATCGATAAATATATGCAATATTTAAATGTAATATAATATAGGTAAAAATATTAATTACTTAACACATATGAAAAATTAGATTAAAAAAGACAAATTATATTACTAAAAATTTTACTGTTGATAATTTTGTCAGTTAAATTAATTGTCGATTAAATTAATAAGAATTCAATATATAATTTTAGCGTTGATTAAATTAATATAAATTTATGTATTTATTTTTAATACGTATATAATAGTGCAAATTAAATTTACACCATTACATATGTATTAAACATAAACGCATAAAGCATGCACGAGAAACATTTTGAACAATTTGCTTCAATAATAAAAAAATATCATACACGCGGTTGTTATTTGGTTATTGTTATTCCATAATTACAGGAATGTGCTATGTTTTCTAACAAATTATTATTGGCCGTATGATAACAGAGATTGTTATGGAATCTCTGAAGTGTTATATTTACTAAAACACAACCGAAAAAGTTTACATAATATTTGTAGCAGAATCTATGGAGTTTGAGAAGAGCAACAGCAATTCAGGGGCATCCGATGCATTATTCTAGCGAAATGGCAGTTGAAATGATTATCATTGTCGTCCCTAAACTTTGACGGTGGCATTGGTGTCGACATTGGGACGCTGTTACTCGTGGAAGCGCATTCGCACGTTTCGCATTAACGTAGCCAAACGATTAATTCGGCTGCCACCGCAGATGAATATTCATAAGAAACGATCTTCATCTTAGAGCGCCTATTCACAAGGCCATATCGAAAAGACCCTCACATGACAGAGGAACGGTTAGTTAGAGAACGCTTAGAGGTTAGGTTAGGTAAAAAGAGGAAAAAGTATAGCAAAAAAATGTATCCATAACGACGTCGACCTAGTCTGTGAAAGCCACCGTGTATATGTATTGGGAAGAAGCAGCCGCTATTTCTCGACGATGTACTCGAGTATCGTGCAATGCCTAAGTGAACAAAAACGGAAGTTTAAAAAAATCGAGTACGGTGGAAAATTTTTGAAAATTTGCAAACAAAAAAGTTGTTTCTTTTACACATTTGCCTTTTCTATATTTATAAAGTAATATTTTTATTAATAGAGATTTTTTTATTTTTGAAATAAAGAAAAAACGTCATACAAAAAAATTTTATTTTATATTTTCTTGTTTTTTTTTTTTTTTTTTTCGGTAAATCTTGGCATTAATTCACCTCATAGAGACATCAATGACTTTTCCTTTGACATATATTGTAAATGATACAAATGCGAAAGTTGTGATAGTATTTCAAAGTCGCATATTTCAAGAACGAAAAAAAAGCGTTTCAAAGCGTGTTTCAAAGTAAGTTACTTAGGAATATATCCTTTACTTAGGAATATATCCTTTACTATATTTTATATCAAAAAGAAAATGACCCGTGAAGTGTAAGTTAATGTCACGATTTAACTTCTTTTTCTTCGTGTATTTATTTTTATGAAAAAATTAATCTTAATTACTATCTTAAATTACTACCAATATATCTAGAGTTAATTCTGATATAATGTTATCATCAATACTAAAATAATATTTCTACATATATATAACACTAATAATATATTAGAGAGAATCTTGGAAAAAGAGAGATAAAGAGAGAAAACCATTAATCTAAGAACTAAATCCACGTGTAAAAAGAGAATGCAGTATGTGTTGTCGAAAGTGAAGAAGGTGCTTCGACAGCTATGAAATTCATCGATTCAATAGCTATGAAAACCTGAGGCGCATCAATCGATCAATCCAATGAGTAAAGAAAAATGAAATGCCGGAAGATCGATGATTCAGGCTGAAGCTTAGTTTGAAGATTTCCAGAAACACCATCGTAATTTTTTTTTTCTTTTTTTTTTTTCTTCTTTTTCTTTTATCGATGTCTCTCTCTTTTAGCACTATTACTTTTTTCTCTTCTTCTCCCTTCTTTCTCTCCCCATCTGTCATTGTATATGAAATGTCAATTTTATATTAATGTAATGCTCAGATAATGCGCGATATCAATATTTTCAATTTCAAGATGTTATCACAGCTAACGTTATACGCACATTATACATACAACGTTATATATTTGAACCCTCGCCAATGTCCGCCACTGACGACGGAAAGCTCGCGACTAACCCAGTAGTCGTTAACTCGAGTGCCTCCCACCCCTCATTAAGGTCGATAACTTTAATCACCGCTTGCGCATCCACTCTCGTCGTTCCTATTTCGTGCCAGTCAACAACGATGGCATCAGCCAGCGTGCGTCACTTTGTAGTCATCCACGTTTAACGTCGCATAGGGAGATCGTCTGCTCTTTTACAAGTGCAAGTTGGTATAGCGTTAATAAGTTTTAGAAATGTAATCCATTGTAAAGCTGTTCTTTAAATATTATTTTATAATTAATTATAAAAGTTTATAATTAATTATCACTTGTAACTAATTACTATTGGGATAATCAATATAAATTTCATCGTAATACAATAGTTTTGAAAAACTTATATTTTTTAGGAACACACGCGTTAATCTTATACTTAAATAAAATCTTTATTGTTTAATTTATTTATTATTTATTTTATTTTATTTTATTTATTTTATTTATATTATTTTATTTTAAAAACATTTTAAGATTATACGGTTATAGTTTTAATAAATTTAAATGTATATACATATATATACAGTGTTAAATATTTAATAATAAAATAATAAAATAAGCTTTACTATATAAGTATTATCTTTTATTATTAATTATAACTAAGTTACTAAATTAATTCTCAAATAAAATCTAATGGATATAAATCAATGAATAAAAAATCAAGAAAATAATATTACATGAAAAAAAAAAAAAAATGCGTAATCCAAACAGCTCGGTATCTCACACTTGACGATGATTCGTGCCTTATGTCAATTTTTCGACAATATTATACACCGTGAAATCTTGTAAACGGCCAACGTTATCGATTCACGTGTCCTAACGCAATAACCGTGTATATCTTTACGGTATAATTTCCTTTGGACTAAAACACCCTCTTTCGTAAGCACAATCCTTCTTGCCAGACAGCAGAATAACCGTCAGGGTATGAACAGTGTGTTATTTTCCTCGACAAAATTAACTATCGTATTTCATTTCTTAAAAAAGATACTAGGATACTGGCTTATATATTCGCGTATATATATAT
>JBCAUJ010000089.1:10469832-10486283 GCA_038406275.1 Cataglyphis albicans | reverse complement strand
TCTGTCAACAATGTTGCCATATATGTGTCAGACCGGGGACTTATTGAGTGATGTGTTATATCGAAACACTTATGCTTATTTATCATCATGTTTAATGTACGCGTGGATATGAATTGCACGAGTGGAGTTTCTGCGGAATTTGACCAACGAAACAGGTGGGTGCTTGGCGGCTTCATTTAAAACCATCCCTCTCTTTTTCTCTCTTTTTTTTTCACACATCCTCGATTTGTTAAAAAGATACATGACTTTTACACTTGAATAGATATCCGAACGATATGCCGATGAGAGTATGATAGATATTTAAATTGCATCAATCATAAAAATTTTACAATTTTTAGAATTCCGTTTTAGAATATAATTAAGATAAAATTATAATTAAAAAAGAATTTTTGAAAGTTATGTAAATTTTTTATATATTTTTAAATATTATTTAATTTTAATTTCACATAATGTTGCGATAAATACATATTATTTATTTATTATCCGTTATTTTTTCGAACAATGCTTCGCCACACGTTTTCTATAAATGCCACACGTACGTGAATGTTTGATCGCATAGTCATCCGCAGATCCATCTACCCGATGAATGTTTCGTAACTAACTCGTTACTCGCACATGAGGAAGAGCAAAAAATAACAAGAATTCAGAAAATGCACGGCACATCTCGAAAACAGCCGGCAGAATCCGCATACGAAATGTGCGGCATTTTCTTCTCCGCTCTAGAGAAAAGTTTGCTTTGTTAGCGAGAAGCCGAGCTTTTCCTTGCCAGACTGGACATAAAGTTGGAGGAGATTCAGTTGCCAACTAACCAAGCTAAAATTCTTGACGTTCTTCCATACAAAATTACCGTTTCGGCCGAGGGTTAAGAAAGAAGAGAAAAAAAGAAAGAGTTCACAAGCGTTGTTAGAGTAGCTTGGGAGTTTTTCTTTTTTCAATTTGTTATGTGTATCGTTTTAGTTTTGTCATTCCACAGAAATCTCGGAAATTATAGAAAATATTTATTTCATTTTTCAAACATTTCAAGACTTTAGTAGTAGACTTTAGTCTTAAGACGTAATAAAATTTGCTTTTTTATCGTCATTACTTAATAATACGCGACACCTAACGACACAATTTCATTCATAAATTTTGTAGAGAGAATGCTAAAATATACGATATTTTTTAAATTTCTAAATAATCATTTTTTGTATCGTCCTTATTAAATGATTTGTTTTTTGCAATTTTGCAATTGTGGAACTTTACTTATAAAAATTTTAACATTGCAATTTAATAATTTCTTTTTTTTTTATAGCGAATCTTTTTAACAATTTTTTAAAAAATATATAAATTTTTTCAATAATTCTTGACATTGATTTAAACTTCTCAGAACCCTTCTCTTTTGAAAATATCTTAGGAGCCAAAAGAGAGCGTCATATTCAAAGTGTGTATTATTTAGAAATGCACTATCTGCAATATCTGTCAAAAGATCAAGATTTATCATTACCTCATGTGTACTTACGGAATACGCCAATGACTCGCAAAGTCAGTACAACATACAATATTCTTAGAATGTTGCGCATTTGTTTTTATAATCGAATTCGAGTTGACGTCACAATGGTTGCGCCAGAGATGCAGCAATCTCTGGCGCAATCATTGAAAGTATATCCAATCCGATTCTACCGATCAATCGGCAGGAGTTTCTTGACGAATCAACCGGTGGCTGTAACAATGGGCCAAAGATATCGATCTATAATAATACATTGCCGATCGATCGGCATGGTCCGGAAGAAGCGCATATAACGACCGTTATTAATTGCGGTTACTATCGCGAAATTGCCGTTTTAAATCATGCTCGGTATGCATCGGCAAATATTTCACCGAGCGGGGATAGAGCGAGGGATAGGACAATGGCTTCTCGCAAATGCATCGATCGGTTCCATTCGAATATTTATGCGATACCGATAATGAATCCTGGTGGTAAAATAACGAGGATAGTTACTTAAAGTGTGTGAACAACTCTTGTGACGTCTCAAAAAATATTTTTAAAAATTATCCACATTGTTATTGAGTAAAAAATAATTATTGAATAAAAAATAGTAAAAATAAATATTATATAAAATAAATTATATTAATAAATATTAACATCAAGATATTATTTAAAATTATTAATTATTATTATTATTAATATGTATTATCATTTGTATTATTGTAATAATTTTTTAATGATTTTTTAATTAATTTTTTATTTCATTTATTTTTAAATAATTATTAATTTTTTATTTAATAATTATGTTAATTATTTTAATCTTTTCTATAGAATTTACTTTAGTCTATTTTTAATTAAATATGCAATTAAGTGATTACACAACAACTTAAATATAAAAACATCTAAAATACTTGTAAAAAAAAAAGATGTTCTTAATTTTTATTATATATATATATATATATAAGCAGTTTTTATTTTTAAGATGAAATAGACAAATAAGTGTAAAGTAACAAGTATTTCTCTAAATTTCTGTTATTTAATTGATTAATTATTTACTTAAAATGTATATATTAAAGAAATGAATAAATAAATTAGAGATCTTTTATTATTTTAATAATAACATAGACAAATATATAAGTAAGCACATACTAAAATACAATTAACTAATTAAATAATGAGAATATTATAGTACACGCGTTATAATTAACTAATTAGAGTATTGCAATACGCACGAGTTACTTTCTTATGCCACATATTATTTAACAAACTTCAAAATTTATGAAAAAAAAAATATCTTTGCCGACTTTATAAAAATATGCGTGAAAGTGACAGCAACCATTGACTTTTAAATAATTGATTTTACATGTCTTCCTAAAAATTGGATTAATTAAATTAAAAATAAATAAATTATCTATCTAAAATAGCTGCAATAAATATTAACAATTAATAAAATTAATTGTTAATTAACAACATTAATAATGTTGTTTTTAAATATTATTACAATAAGGATTACACACAATAGATAATTTAAATATGTATCACGAAATATTCTCCCAAAATAGTTTTCTAAAAAATATATTTGAAAATGACAACTTAAAAATAAGAATAGTTTATGAAAATATAATTAAAATGTTTATTACAATAACTAGTTTAAAAATATAAAGTTAGCTTTATTGAAGTTAACGTCTAGTCAAATATTCAAATGGGTGTTTATAAATTCTCATAAGAAATTTAAGCTTCACCCAATTTGTAAATTTCCTTCTATGCTTTCAGCATTTTACTCGCAAATTGTACTATAAAAACTAAATAATGTAAATTCTCGTTATATATTACAATTTCAGATAATTAACAAAAAATAAGAAAATTTCGCTGAACAAGATAAAAAAATATACGTCAAGTAAAAATGTATTCAAACTCGTGCGTATGCATCAAATAGAAGTATAAAAAATAAAAAAGTCACGAAACTACGATTCAAAAAAAAAGAATGCAACCTAACTTCAACACGTCAAGTTTTTATGTTTTATTTCTAAAAACCATTTTATGAAACTTAGAATTTACGTAAAACTTTCTTTTAAACAATATATTGTATAAAATGTATTTTAGGAATTGAGGAAATTTTAACTCATTTAGAATTGATTATAAATTAATAGCACATAATTACCTATTTGGCTAGTTGCATTAATGTCATATTTATTTTTAATTAATTAACCTTTTAACAGCATTTAATAATTTGTTACTCCTTCAATTTTTATTTATTGCATATCCTGATATGAATATTTTTATGCTTAACGCATATTCTTTATCTTTTTTAAAAAAGCTAAAGTTTCTAAATTAAAATTCGATATAGTCTTGTTTTTGCGAAAAATAATTTTAATTATATAATTATTGTAATATATACATATGTATATAAATTTTGCAATTTGAATAATTTCTAATGAGCTTATATTATATAATAAAAAATTTGTTCATCCTGATAGTGACTATTAAAAATATCAATATCTTATTTAAATTATATGTCAACATCCTATTTAAAAAAACCATCAAATAAACGGACACTTTTCATTCGATCGATTTCCAAACAATCAATTTTATATTCTGAATCTTCTATTAGAATCTTCATCAAAGAAAAATTAAGTTGATAATAATAAATATTATATCTTTTAATTTTGTTAGCTGCGCTTTTTCAGTATATATATATATATATATATTTGCTCGTAACAAATACTTGAATTCAAGATAGATGTAATACTTTTAGAGTACATTTTCTAAACAAGAATGCAATATTTATGAATAGATTCGCAAATGTACATATTCCAAATTATTTTATTTGCATTATCCACGATTATATTTTGCCAATGTTGATAACAAGTCTGGCTACAAGACGGTTCGTTTTTGCAAATCAACAATACAGACAAGATTTTGCTTGTTGTTCTTACAATCTCTGGAGTGTGTCCAAACGGCTTGATCTCGACCAGACTGGATATCTATTGTCTTTAGTATCCCAAACCAGCAAGCGACCTAACATCTGTGGCCAGCCTCTTATTACAACACCTCGTACGCGCCCGATTATTTGTCCACTCGGTTGTTCATCCCCAAGAAATCGATTTTCATCGCGTATAAATCTTGTCTTACCTACATACTCGTAAGTTTTAAATTTCAATAAAGAGCATATTGTGCGTTGTCTGACTTTATAACGACTAGTATCACGAAATCAGAGTGTCATATTTATGTAAAATTACGAAAATACATTTTTTTTAAACATATAAAGTATTATTGATTTTTTTTTTTTTTTTACAAAATTCCCTATATATAACTTATTATAGGGAATTTTGTAAAAATTTATAGGGAATTTTTCAAAACAATATTTATAGGGAATTTTGTAAAAATTCTTTTGTAAAAAAGTTTTGAGAAATACATTTCACACAATAAGTCAATATGTTAGAAAAAGCTGTCATCAGCACAATTCTATATGAATGAGCCGTGAATTAAATGGTGGACGATTATTTGCAAAGCGCATATAGTACGTTCTAGTGACATTGAATGATCGCCAAAGTCGATCTTTATTCTCACTCTTCATCTCTATTAACTACTATTATGATCGTTAGCGCTTAAAGGCGACCGAACTAAAGGCTAATGACCGACTATCATTTTTCCGCTATTATATACCGGCGAATTGTTAATATTCTAGTCAAATACTTTTATAACGAGAACATAAGATCCTGCACACAATGGAGAAAATATTAGAATTAAGAATAAACATTAAATATTAAAAAGAACAATTTGAAGTTATTTTATTTCGAATAAGGAAACGGAATAGATTAACGCATAATGAATTAAAAATTAAAAATAATTCATTCATTCTGCTCTCCTGTTTGAAGTAAAATAATTCCAAATTACTCTTCCTAATATTCAATATTTATTTCTAATTTTAATATTTTCTCTATTGTGTAGAGATTTAAATATGTGGGATAGCTTCGTGCTGTACGGCAAATTGAAATAATTATTCAATCCTCAAATACACATAGAGGACTCTTGTTTATATCATATTGATCTCCTAAATTGTATCTCATTCATTTCTTTATAATTAATGAATATAAACGACATTTAATGGTAAAGATGTAAAGTGAACAATGAGAAATATAAATAAAATCTTTCCAGATTACATTCTATTTTGTGCGCGCAAATATTTAAAAAAATCCTTAATTATAAGGATGGCGCTTTAAATTGTATAAATTTCATTTAAAAGTAATTACAAAATGTAAATGAAAAAAGTTTAATGGAAATGGAAATGGAAATAGAAAAAGCATTCAGTGTAGTTTTAAACATATATACGAGCACTTATAGAATTTATGTAAATATATTATACATATTATATAATATATTTGCATAATGAATAGTATCTAATTCATTAATAAAATAATTCAGCATGATATTTATATCATATTATATCACACTGAGGGTAAGTGAGCAATGTTTTCGCATCGCAAAGCTATTATTGAATAACTTTAGAAATGAGCTGCAGTATATTTTTTTTTTCATATTCATTAAACTATATTTAAATGATTATTTATCAGCTTTTTGTATTATTCTCGATTATATAACTTCTTCTCTTTTTTTTCTTCTTTATAGCAGATATTATAAATATTTTTTAAACATTTATTAGTTATATACTTCTCATAATTATTTCCAAGAAGAATTTATAAGCAATAACAGATTATTATATCAACGACATTCACTTTAGCCGTTGGGACGACTCTTAAATCGACCACACACTCACTTCATTCCTTTATCCGCGACAATAAAGCATAGTGATTGCAATGTGCACTCAGAGCGTACGGGATCTTTCATTTTCGCCGAAACCGCTGCACGCGGTGACACCTTTTCCACGGTACTTCTGCTAAATTACTTGCAGTTGATTAAATCCGATCCAGTAATGTAACATCAAAGAATATCGGAGGATGCTCTAGATGGTTCCTGATGGACGGTTAAATTAAACAGGAACGCAGTGCAGTCCTATGTGCATACCCGTAAGTACGCAGAGACTCTGCACAAATATATGCACATACACCCGCACACGTACCCAATTGCAAATGTCAACTATATATTTTGTTTTCAAGAATAATGGACCATAGTGTTAGGTTTTAAATGACGAGATTTCGACGAGAATATCAGAATAACCAAAAGTTTATGTAAGTGTAAAAAAATAATTTTTGTTTTTATTATTATTTATATATAATATTATTATAATTTGTGTGTTATTATCTTGGTCCGCAAATGATCAGATTTTAGGACTCCAATATAAGTAGCGACAGTAATAAGAGTATATTATACTCACATTTTTTAATTAATGCGTATCGTGCTTAAACTGATAACAAATAATAACGCATATAATGAGAGGAAAAAAAGGGAATAAAATATTATTTGGTCACGCAACCTTCTAAGTACCGTAAATTAAAATAAAATCGAACAATGTCATGTGTACAATGTGTACGTGCACAAACATGTTATGTGTACAATGTGTTTGTGCACAATAGTGTCATGTGTACAATGTGTATGTGCACAATAATGTTATGTGTACAATGTGTATGTGCACAATAATGACATGTGTACAATGTATATGTGCACAATAATGTCATGTGTACAATGTGTACGTGCACAAACATGTCATGTGTACAATGTGTATGTGCACAATAATGACATGTGTACAAATGTACGTTTGTATTTTTAATTTTTATACGTGTACAATAATACTTGTAGGCAATCGCTCTGTAGGTAATTGGGAATGTCGGCAATTGAAGTTGTCGGCAAAACGTTGTAGGGAAACGAAGCTGGCAATTGGGAATGTAGACAAACGGGACCTCCCCAAATTATTTTACTTGGCAAGAGAAGGATTTATATGTTGCCGAGATATCATGCAAGGTGGTGTAAGTTGGACAAACAACTCCTCTCAGTCTATCGCCTTAAGTCGTCGCGTGTAAACATCTAACGTACAACATCCGCATACGACACCTCGTTAAGTGTCGTAAAATATATATATCGCGAGTAAACAATACGAGTGAATAAAATCACAATAGATCCGATAATACTGTCAATGTTCCATTTTTATAATTAAAATTGTGGATTAATTATTTTATTTCAAAAAATAATATTTATTAGTATAAATTAGTATTTATTATATCATAATTATAGTTTAAAATAGACTAAAATCTATTGACTTTAATCATAAGTTTTTATGTCAAAATTCAATTAAAGTAGAAAAAAATTTGGTGTGAAAGATTTAGCACAGCAATCAAATTACGCGATAGGATACTAACTTATTTAATTCAATTTAATTCAATTCTCAAAGTTTATTACCTATCTAGTGTCAATTAGCCGTTCATGTTTTACAAATATTTAAAAAGTCAAAATTCACAAAGATAAAATTCATCGCAAAATACTTGCGCAGTGATTTATTTTAACATTTTGAAACCATATTCCGTACGACTCTAGTAATTTTCGTAAACGAAGTAAAAGTAATTTTTCAACAAATTTTTAAAATTATAAAGAAATATTTAATCGTAAAAGCAAATTACTTAAACAATATTAAAGTTCTCTGTCATGCATAATAAAATAATATTTAACCCACTCTATGTACATAGTATCTTTCCTTTCGTTTCATTCGACTCTTGCTTCGAGACAAACGTTTCTGTACTCACCGCTTAAGCTTTACTTTTCTGCGCGCAGTCCAATATCTCGGAAATTTCGTTCTCCTCGCCGTTCCGATCAGTTAACTGCATCCAATCTATACGGAAACAAAGAACGAAGATAAAAAAAAAACCGCGCTCTGTCCTCTGTAATTCTGTACGGCAATTAATTTGGCCATTAATCTACCGGTAAGTTAAGTAAGGGAGGTAAGTTAAACGGCACATGGACAATGATTAATCGCGGCGGCGCGGATAAACATTTATTTTCTGAGATTTTCAATTTTACTGCCGCGCCCTTTTGCGTGCGCGTATGTATTAGGAATATATTATTTATTAACGTAAAATAAATATTCTGTCTTTTTTTTATACAAAATCTAGTCGACATTCGATGCTGTTTATTTCAAATAATCTTCTAAATTATATAGCTCTAATTATAAATTTCTTTCCCTTATAATATTTTTAAATCATAATGCATTTCTTTTTCAAATTGTTTTACATTAAAAAAAAAAAAAAAAATCTTAAAAAAATGCTTCGCTTTGAATAAAGTGCACTAAAGATAGGAAAAAAGTGAATTTCGGATTGAAGAAGCTTCCTGACATTTCAAGTGCTTGCATCTTAAAACCCCGAAGATAGCAGAAAAGTAAAGAAAAAAAACTGTGAAGATCCGACGCGTTTGATCAAAGGCATCAGACTATCATCGAAAGAATTGAGTGAGCGGAACCGTTTCTACAAAATAGATCTAAGAGAGAGTCGAGCTACTTTTACAAATAGAAAAATACATCGCGATAATAAACTGATTTTTAACGTTCATTCACGCATCTAGAGATATATGAAACAAAAATATATATACAATGTACACAAATATATACATACATTTAGATATGAAATATGTACCGCAAAGCAATGATAAAAACTTGTAAGATATTCTAAATATTTTTAAAGATATTCACATAATCACAGAAATATTCATATCTTCTAAATTATTGTTTGACTTTAATACAAATAAAAAAAAAATTAAATTTTATTTCAATATTTAATGTGAATATCTCATTTGGAATATACATACATTTCTAAAAAAAAATCAATCTTTTTTTTAAATATTAAGATTAATATTAATATTAATATTTAAAAATTAATATTAATATTAATATTTAAAAATTAATATTAATAATAATATTTAAAAATTAATATTAATCTTAATATTAATATTAATATTAATATTTATTATTTAAAAATTAATATTAATTTTAATATTAATATTAATATTAATATTAATTTTTTAAATATTAAATATAAATATTAGATCCTTTATCCTTTCATAATAGTTTTATTTATAACAGCTTTATTTCACATGTCAACAATTTCATTCTCGATTTTGATTCCAGTTGTTAAGGTATATATCATCTCATTCAAAGTTCTTAATATTCCGTCACTCAAAGGATTCGAGAAAGTTGAGACGGCCGCCCCATCGTCATTTCTCCATAGGCGACATACCTGATTAGCTTCAACTTTCTTTCAAACTTCCATAGAAGAATCTATTGAACAATTACATTTGCGGAATCGAACGATGATATCGTTCGCGTATCCTCGATTCTCATCCCGTTCGACGGGAGTTCCATCCGTCGCGGGCGCACGGTAAGAGGGGGGGGGGAGGGGGAGAGGGAAGGAGGAGAAGGTAGGGGGAAGGGGGAGCGAGAATAATTCGTTTAAGTTACCAGCAATAAAAGATGTGGCCGGGGAGGAGTGAAGAGAGGCAGCGTTTTTATTTTAGCAAAGGCGGATGCGACGACAAGGAGGCGCATCGAAACTTCCGTTCGTCAGCCCTCGCGGATTCTGTTCAAACATTACCGGCGTTCTGCAGGAGTTTCGCTAGTTGCGAAAGTGGATGATTCAGCCCATCGAACCGTGAATCTTCCCCTCCCCTCCCCTCTCCTCCCCTCCCTTCTACCCCTCGTGCGAATCTGCGAGAAAAAGGAGGCGAGATTCTTCCGCGGCTTTCTTTTTTATCCGCGTGAAAAGGAAGCCGCGCTTTCGCGCGATTTATAAGAATATCCGCAACCGTGTTTGCGGCGAAGGGAGTTTGTCTATCCACCCCCCCCCCCCATTCTTCTTCCCCACAATGTGCTTCTTATTTCTAAAGCCAACGAATTACGCTTTACACAAAATAGAAAATAAAATGGTATATCGGTAACTATTAGTTTCCGATAGAATTGGATGCTATTGATAAATCGTGCTTTAGCGGCATTGCGTTTTCTAGGGCAATATTTTAGAAAAGAAGACAAGAGTCTAAATCGAGTCGGCAACACGAGTCGGGGCTAAATAGTGTGAATTGAAAAAAAAAAAAAAAAAAATTCTTGCTATAACACGCGCAGCCTTGTTTGCGTAATTAACGAGCCGCGTTAATAGAAGCTCGACAATTCCAACAGCTGCTACTAAAAACGCGGACACGCTCGTCGACGTCAATGCCACAATCGTCGCCATCGTCGGCATTTTGTGTGCATTTCAATACAAGAATAAATTAATGGCATAAATAATTAATGCACAGCATAAAACTTATCTAATTCAAAACTCTACTAAACATACTTGTCTAACGCGAAACCACTAGTTTCATCAAACGCAACAATAAAACAATTAATTTTTGGAGGACAAAAACTTGTGCCAACCATTTAATAACTGTATTGTTATTAAAATTTATAGAAATTTGTATAAATTTATATAAAGAGAATAACTCAAAATAAATTGTCAATAATGAAATTAACAATATTTACAATAATATTTAAATCAAAAATATTTACTCCTCAATGGTTTAACGATTTTATATTAATTAAAACGCAAATTTCATTATTAAAACATATGACACATCACTCAATAAGTCGCCGGTCTGACACATATATGGCAACATTGTTGACAGACCCACGTGGTTTCTAAAAAAAAATTTGTTTTTCTTAGTTAGACCGGAGACTTATTGAGTGATGTGTCATATGGATCGTATATTGGATCATTACGTCATCCAATCTTACCGAAAGTTTTATCACATTTCCTCAAGATAAAAGTTAAATCAATTTAATAAAAAAAAAAAAAAAAAAAGATTATTAATTAAATTTTTTTTCTATTTCTTCTTTCTTTACATATGCTTTTTTATCATGAAATTTTTTTTTTTATCATTGAATTTTAACAAACTTTTGTGCTAAAAATCTTTTAAAGTAATTTATTGTTTCAAAAATAAATATATTATAAAAAAAAACTCAAGTTTTCGCAACAACTAATGCAAATATTTATACATTTTTTCACTTTGTTTCCAGATATATATGAATAATTGTTATTTATTAATTAATTGTTATTTATTAATTAATTTTTAGATGACTAAATGAAACTCTGACAATAATTTTGATTTATTTCAATACAGAATACTCGAATTACGAAACATCATAATTAGCATCGTAATTACGTTAATTCACGATAATGTAGTGTATAATAAGATTTGTTTTGTTTCCAATTGTGATAATTTGCAATGTTTCAATTTGATCGATAAAAAACAAAATTCCGATGAGCGGTAATGAATAAAGTTCTGTAATTTTGTTCACTGAGAATTAAAACATAATATTATAATCAATGTTATGTGATCTAGATTTCATAACTCACCAAACTTATCAAATAAATTAAAGAATAAGTAGAAACGTTCTGCTTACAATTTCGGTACTCATGTGAATTTAAATAATAATTTTAATAATTATTACGCACAATAATTTAAAAAGGAAATCGAGTTTAACGGAATATAATAAAAATAAAGTTATATTTTTTAGTAAAATATAACTTTATTTTTATTATATTTTTATTATATTATATTTTTTAAACTTTATTATATTTTAGTAAAAAGAACATAAAACAAATTGAAGACCTTGATATGTAAAATAAGAAATCGGGCTAATTGTAAGTGAAAAACAGACACGGTAAATTTTTTCTTCTTAATATGACTTGATTGACAGTTTAGTTTCGTATTTTTGTATTTTGTCGATTTGAATTATTATCAACAAGTAAATTAATATGAATAAATGAAAGACTGAAACATACAAAATTGAACTATCCATAAAATCACACTAAAAAAAATGTTGCTCTTTATTTATCACGTCTGGCTCTCACTTAAAAAGAATCTAATAATAAAATATCATCAAGAATAAAAAAGTGCAAAGATAAAATAGAAATATATTTTTAAACCAATTTTTGTATTTTAAACCAAATTTTGTATTTCAAATATTATTTGTTTTCAATAAAATAAAAAAGAAACATTTAATATATGCAGAAAAGATTAGGAAATGTTCATTAGAAGAAAAATTGGAAGCTTCAAAAATATTCATTGATGACAAATTTTATTAAATTTTATTAAACTATTCATCGTGCGGGGACACGGAAAATTTCTGCGCTTTCCGCCATTCACTTCGAAAGAGCTTTTTCCACTCATAACCATGGAAAGCAATAGAAAAAGTGAGTTATGGACACAACGTTAAAACTTTTCGCGTTTTATTCTGCAAGATCTGCTGATAAACCATCAATGTAAAATAATTAGACTTCTCGTAATTATCTGCTTGCGTAATTACCAGCAACGCTAATTGTTGCACAGAGATCTATCACTCACTGATCAACGAGAAGCTTTATTGTAAAAAAAAAAAAAAAAAAACTCGTAAATTCTTTTGAAAAGAAGCAATAATTATTACTTTTTCTTACACTTCGACCATTTCTTTAAATAAAAAATTAAAAAATAAGAATAATTATTTAAAGCATTTTCTTATTATAAAAAATTGCTTGCTAATTAAATTACTATTTATTAACGCAAGAATAAAGTATATAAAATTTATTGTTATTAAAAAACTTGCTGCCTTAATATTAAAAAAATCGTGTGACCGCGATTATTTCTCATCTTGACTTATATCAGATTTGATTCGATATTTTAGTCGAAATTTCTCGATATGTATGCATAAAAATCATATGCATACGATGCATTCCATATAACGGGTATATACACGCACACGCGCATACAA
The DNA here is from genome assembly GCA_038406275.1 of Cataglyphis albicans. NCBI lineage: Eukaryota > Metazoa > Arthropoda > Insecta > Hymenoptera > Formicidae > Cataglyphis > Cataglyphis albicans. The sequence goes on along the minus strand of JBCAUJ010000089.1, from coordinate 10,473,099 downwards.
TGTAATCAAAAAATGCGCAAGCTGCTTTGACATCATAGCGCGGTGTGGAATATTTTTTCAAAAAATTCGGAAAACCGAGGAAACTGATGCGCGATGGTCCGTTCTATAAATTTTAATAATCATAATTCCCTAGGCAAAAAACGCCCATTTATGAACATCTATCAGCACAGATGATTCATCACGTTGTTAAATATTCATTAAGTCACTTGTCAGTGATAATTCTTTATGTTTCTCGTCAATATTATGAACAAGAATTTTAATAAAAAGAATCATATATAATATATACGCAATGAAACACGCGCGCGTATTGTACAACAAGGCATTATTTTATTGTTTAAACCTGTCCTTTTTTATAAAAGTTAAGTTAAAGAATTGCATCAAGTAAGAATAAGAAAAATTATGCATAATAAATATATATTGTAGAATTTAGGAAAAATTTCACATTGCTTTTATCATTATATTTATACGTAATCTTACCCTACTTTTGAAAATGTTTATCCAAAAAAAAAGTCAGTGATGAAAACTTCAGCTGAAAAAGAAAATAATGATGAGTAAATAGAAAAAAAATATATTCTGTAAATTTAACAATAAATATATAATTATTCTCGATTAGCATAAATTTTTTTTACATAACTTTTGAAGAAAAACAGGTTTGAATATTAAACAATAAAATATAACGCTTTTATGTATATTATATTATTTGATAAGTGATTTTTATTATTTTTTATTAAGAAAATAATCTTAACATATCACATTTTTTTTAGCATACATTAAATATATTTTTCATTATAGTAAATTGTTATAAAATGATATTCTCTTTCAAAGTTTAACAAGTAATTATATAAAGTGCCGCTTTATATAACTGCTTAATTATAATATAAATTATTTATTATTATTTACACAATTATTATATCTTTTAAACAAAATTAGTGTAAAGAGCATCATTAAAAAATTAATTCATCTCAGAAATTTAACACTCTTTGAATAATTATGTACAGTAGAACAATATCTAAAGAATATCATTATTTATTAAAATATTTTAATATTAATTAAAGTTACACTACAATCATTTTCACATAATGTTTCTCGAATATTAATTAACTCGTGTTGCTTTCTTTAATTTTTCTCATAAAAAAACTGGGTAATTAATTAACTATTAATATAAATATTTTACATTTTAAATTTTCGTATATCCTTGTCTGTATGTTACAAGAGAATTAACATTAAAGATTTAAATTTTTGAAATTTTTATGCACAAACTTGCCTTTATAGCATATTTATTTATAAATATAAAATTGCTTTATCTATAATTTTAAATATCTATCATAAATTGAAAATGTAAAATAAAATCTTATTGCGTAAAATTCGATTTTTGAGAAAAGTCTTAAAAATTAAAAAATTGATAACGTATTCGTATATTTCTTTAAGCTTCACCCCGACACGATTTGATATTATTCAACTTCTATTAAAAAAGTAAAAAAGAAAATCGAAAGAAAAAGAAAAAATAAGATGGCAAGAAAAGGCAGAAAGAGACGAGAGGAAGAGAAGCGAGAAAAAGGAAAAGAGAGAGAGAGAGAAAAAAAATGAAGTGATCAAAGTTTTTTATCGAAATTTATTATAGAAGTTATATTAAATTTATATAAATATAATCTTGTTTTCATTTCTTCTTAAATAAAAACTAAAGAAGCAAAAAATAAAAAGATAAGATATATTATTAAAGTTAATAATCTCAATATTGCTTAAGCAAGCTGCTAATGACATTAGTGGTCTATCGTACGCGGATTATCCTGCAACGTAAGGCTCCTCATATATCGATGTATTTTTATGGAGAAAATGGTGCAGGAAAATGAAGCGAGGAACGAGTATGTACTAGCCGCATTATCCATTAATTACATTTTTCCAGCCTTACTTAAGCACGACCTACATACACGCAAAAACTAATTTACAGGCTCGTCTAATTTTTTTCTTTCGTTCCAACAAAGATTTTAATTTTTTTACTACTATGGAGGATGTCTCGATAATTTCTTCAAAAAAAGTCGTATCTCAGTTTGATTTTATCTCAGGGCTCTCGTTAAAAAATTATTTCTTCCTTCTCTTATTTTTTTTTTTTTTATTAAGATTTCTCTCGCACTCTCATCCGTTGAAAACAAATAAGCCAATGATGTAAATATTTGGCAGTCGCTTTTTATTCTACAGAAATTCCTTTTGTTCCATTAAAATATTAATTTATCTTATACTTTTTAGCTTTTATTTCATCTTATTGTTAATAAATAAACTTTTCAAATTAATTATAATCAAAGAATTTTTATATCAGCTTTTACTGCTAATAATGAAATATATGTTATAAGAAAAATAAAAAAGAAATAAAATTTTAATACTCTATTACGAAATACTACTATTAATATAATTTAATGTTAAATATTAATATAATTAATATATTAATAATACTCTATTAATAATAATTAATAAAATATATGTTACAGTATATAAAATATATGCTACAATTATATAATAATTATGTACAAAGGCATGGTATTAATGGACATACTAAGTAATATAACCCTCTTTTTTCTAAATAAATTTCTTTCCTCTTTAGTCTCTTTATCAATATTTTCAATACCTCAAACATATTTTTTTTTTATGCAAAATCGGCCATTTTCACGAAATATTTCCGCATCGTGTAACATTAGCTTCATATCAGCATTATTCGCTTACGACGAGAAGAGGTCAGCAGGATTTTTAAAGAAATAGGATAAAGAGAGAAGCCAGAGAATAAGTACTTGACTCAAAGCTTATAATTCTGTCGAACATAAAAGTCAAACCGAGAAGAGATGATCTTCTTAAGATCCTTCCACAAAATTTTCGTCGCAAAGGCGAGCAAGGGCTGAAAAGAATCTTTGACCTCGAGTGGCTAACAAATCGCCCATTCACCTTGATCAAACGTAAACGTACAGAGATTTATCGTTTAATTGCGGTTTAATACGGATAAACGACTGGAATCAAAACGATCATCGATATCATATACAAATTCGTTTGAAAGCGCTTGAATAATAGATTAAAGTTGAACAATAAAATTTAAAATAAAAAGGACGACAAAATTATATACAATGTTAATGCTAATTACATATTAATAATTACAAGACGTATGAATAACTCATAAAATAAGCAGATTTAATAATGCAAGTGAGAAAAATAACACATTAAAAATTAATATTGATATTATATTAAAACATGAAGATTTTTAATGCAACAACATCAATTTCTTTC
>JBCAUJ010000089.1:10440992-10455209 GCA_038406275.1 Cataglyphis albicans | reverse complement strand
ATATATAGTATTCTGCGCGTAAAACCTTTAACGAGAGAAAATGATAGTGCAGCGAGAATAATGTAATATGCATTCGAATATATTTATGTTCGAATGTACGGTATATATACATTTGCTGGCTTGCTCGAACTTAGTTATTTATATTTTTCCAAGCATAATTTACGTTACAACAATCGAAACACACTCGCTCGCGTATGCTTATACTATATAAATAACAAGTACAAATATTGCAATTGTATCAATAAATTGCGAGCGCCGTATAATGTGTTAATAATAACTAATAATCAATAATAGTAGTCGGTTAAGTAGTATTCATTAATTGACTCACATTATACATTCAGGATAATATCCCGCGTAAGAGACGTTGCTAATTGCGACACGCAATATATCGCATAACTGATGTCGAATGCGACGTAATTAGTGCGATAGTCGTTAGAGGCATCAGATTCGATGTCAGAACATGAGAAATTATAGTCGGCCATAACTGGCACTTTGCCATAAACTCTCAAAAGCGCGTTTATATGAGTAAGAGCATAATCATATATTAGTGAATGTAGTAATTGAATGTAGGATTCTACAAAATTAAACTTTAAGTTCGTGAATATAAAAAATAATTTCATTTAAGAACAAATCGTTAATCACCTTGCTTTTCTTCATTTGATTAGAGAAAGCTTTTTTATTTCTCTTTGCAAAACTTGGCGGATTTCGACATTATTTAAAATAAAATTTAAAAAAATTTAAAGAGCACATCATTTGAAATAGAAGAAACGCAAACTTTTCTATCTCTTATTAATCGTCACAAAATTATTCTTTTGCGCGTGCGAATGTGCGTGCGTGCGTGTGTGTGTGTGTGTGTGGAGGATATTATCGTCTTTTTTATTTTTAATATGTCTATTCTTTATATAGATAGCCTATTTCGTTCAGATATATATGAGAATCATTATTATTTCATTATTTTTCGCTCAATTTTTTCAATTTATAAATTAAATATTTATTTACTGACTTGTTGTATAAAAAATATTGATGTTTTAAAAATAGAAATTTTGTACAAAACTCATAAAAAGAAAGAAAAAAAAATAAATATCTTGCAATAACAAAATATGTTGAATTGTGAAATAATATAATTTTTTTATAAAAATATGCTGTTTTTTCAAATGGTTTACGATTTCTTAAGCTAAAATATAATACAGGTATCAAAGAAGAATATAGAAATTTTTACAACGTCACTTTAGAATTTTCAAGTTTAATGTGTATGACATAATAGAAACAATTTATAGTTTGAGCGTGCAAAAAATTTCATATAAAAGTGAAAAAATAGATATTAATATTTAAAATTTAATATCCAGTACAAAGCTGAAAACTTTTTCAGTCTTTTTTATCTTTACTCTTCTTCACCTTTAATACTTTACGTTCCGAGTGCTAATCTGGTTAGCTTTAAAAAGTTTTATTTCAAGTTCTGTTTAAAGTGTGAGCTCAGTTGGCAAAAATAATATAAAAAAGAAAAATTTGCTTAATTCAAATAAAATTACATATTAAATATTATCAAATTATTATGTTATATTATTTATTATTAAATATCACCATATCATTGTTTTATTATTTATTATTAAATATTATCATATTATTGTTATATTATTTATTATTAAATATTATTATATTCCATTATTTTGCGAAAAAGCAGTTTTATATTTCATAATATGTGTGTATTTTCTGAAAATATGCAAAAAATGTAACAAAAAAGTAAAATACTTGGCACTTGTTAGAAATTGAATAAAAGAGACAACATTGATTCTTATCTTTATTTGCAATAAATTTTAATATATTTTTTTACGTTTTGTATACATACTATAGTCAAGAAAACAAAGAGAGTGAAAACTTTCTTTTCTGGTTGATATATCATTGTATTCGCTGAACTCGGCTATATAAATACCTCTTAGAATCTTACAATAGGATAAATTACCCCTGCTTCTTCTTCATAGGTAAGATTATTATATAGGATTATAACACATCACTCAATAAGTCCCCGGTCTGACACATTATGACAACATTGTTGACAGACCCACGTGATTTCTAAAAAAAAAATTATTTTTCTTAGTTAGACCGGAGACTTATTGAGTGATGTGTTATATTAAATAATATCATCAAGTTCACACAATGACAAGCGAATGAAAGCGTCGCAAAAATGTTGCATCGCGAAGAAGTAAATTTTCTACATTCACAATCGAAATGCGTGATAATTTAGATTTCTAACTTTATTTAACATAAAATTGAGCAGAAAAACTTTCAGCAGCAAATTTGAGCACGCGAATGAACGCACGTGCTGTATCTCGAAAGTGAAATAAATGGTGCCATTCGTATTACTATCGTGAAATCGTAAAACTGCATCTGCTGGGGCGGTTAAATGTTGTTGAATGTAACTCGGCATACGCGCGTCTCTGCGGATTTGCATAACTCGGCGAGTCAAACGACGGATAATCCCGCATGTGACTACGACGCTGCAGAGATATACATACCTATCTTGCTGCCGCACCGTGTTCTCAGTCTCTTCATCGAGGGAATTATCCCGCAGTTATATCTTTTCGCATATTTCGCTGTTTACATGCGGTCAAAAAGAAAGGAAAAAAAATTTCTCAAATTTCTTCCTCTTCATTATACGTTCTCTTCATTATACGCAAATTAGCGACTCATTCGCACGAATGACGAGTAAAAACAGAATATTCTTATCGTTATAAAAAATTAATTAAATTAATAATTTAGAATAAATTATAATAACTAATATTAATAATTATAATAATTGATAATAAATTAAAAAGAAATAAAGATATGTAACACATCACTCAATAAGTCTCCGGTCTACTGTTTGAAGGTTAGGACTACCCGGAAATCACGCCATATGTCAACAATGTTGCCATATATGTGTCAGACCGGGGACTTATTGAGTGATATGTTATATACATCACTCTTTCTTCCCTTCACTGTCGTCATCTGTAGAAAATAAATATTGCGCGAACTATTCCTGTTTCGATAGGAAAAGAGATATTCTCTGCAAGAGAAGATATTTTATTTGGGTAACGGAATATGGAATATATATTGAAATATTGAAATGGTTGGACATCCGAATAATGGAGCTTCCGATAACGGAAGATTCTGCCTTCTAGTCGATTACACCATTGTTCCGGTTTCGACAATGTTGTTCACGCTTGAATCGTTAGTCTCCGGTGTTCGACTTTCGCGATATCCGATCGTTTCGAATTCGCTAATGGAGGAAGCGACGCGACGTTTCGACGTTTTGCCGATCATCCGGAAATATGGATATTTTCGGTTCGTTACGGATTACAAGCCCGTTATAGTTGGTAACTTTACGCGCGCGCAATATTTATTCCACATCGTTCCTTTCCGATATTTCGTGCAATTTCTGTTATGCACCTAGCAACGTCTCTACATCGAGCAATGGTGATGGCAAAAGTATTTCATACTCGAGAGATATTTTTGCTCGACTTACCGATTTAGCATTTCGCGTTTCTATTTGCGATTCGATCGATAAATAGTACATACATGTGACTGAAACATATCGCTGCACTTTTTTCTCTTTCTATGGTCAAAAATGCTTACATGATTTGTATGCTGATTATAACTGGATAATAATCAGAAAAATATCGATTATAAAAATATCCGTTCTATTTATATATATTTAAATAAGATAATTTCCTCATATATATATTATAAGTATATAATTATAAAAATAAAATATATTACACACAGATATATTTACTAAAATGATAATATAACGTTATTAAATATAATAAATTATTAACTTTCTAAAATGTTTAAATTTTTACAAGATGATAAAGCAAGCTTTAAATAAATTTCTATATGCATAATTGAGAGTTTCTTGAATATGTATAAATTATATAAAATAATAATAATATTATTTTAACAAAGTAAAACTACAAATATTTCCGATGATATATCATGAAAATAAATATGATAAATTTCTAGTAACAATTAAATATTGTTACTGAGACTTTTTGTTTTCTGCATTCTATTTTATATAAACTGGCAGAGCGGAACAAATGATGTTTATTTTTTGGCTTGTCAGCTTGGAATTAATTTATAAAACAATTTTCGAAAAATTTGGATTATCCAGTAAACTTGTTGACGATTATTTTCCCGTTAACCAATGTATTCACTGAATTTAATTCACTAAATTAACCTTCTATCGGGTAAGTCAATTTTTTTAAATTAAAAGAAAAATATTTAATATATAGAAATAGATTATATAAAATCTAAATTGATGTATAAATAAAATTATAATAAAATATGGAGATAATATATAAAAGCACGTATATATGAATATATATATATATATATATATATATATATATTGTACGTGTGTTTGTGTTAAAATCTGTATAAATATAAAATCTCCGTATAAATATAATACATTTATATAAACTTTTAAAAAAATATGTTTCCGTAATGTCACTTCAAAATTATAAATAATGGTGGATAAAAAAAAGAGGAATATATATAAAGCAAGTTAAAGATGGCAAGCACGTGTTATTGTTTTTTTACAAGTTCAAAGAATTTATAAATCATGATTTAACACAGAAGATTACATCGATTAAATTCTATTTTTAAGATAATTTTGTCATAATTTTGATGTGACAAAATTTAGGATTTTTTAATTGAATAAAATTTGAATTAAATAAAAATATATTTTATTTGCTAATGAGTCTTTTCCTTTAATATGTCTCCTTTGCAATTAAAGAAATTTAAAGGTATTCTCGCAAAACTTGCGGTAAAACTTTCTGTCTAACTTGAACATTGAGTAATACCTGCACGAGATAAAGAGCCAAGTTCTACGGACGGCAATTAAAATTTTCGGCAACCACGCGAGCTCTCGGCACCCCAAAAAAACCTTCAAGCCTCGGGAGAAACTACTAGCCATTAGCGAGCAGCATCCCCTACGCCCAAGTTCACCCTGTAGGGCAAGCGAAAGCGAAAGGGAGAGAGCGAGAAAATCGGCAAACCGTGGGCAAGGGAAATGGGGAGAAGAACGAGGCGGCCCATTTCACGGGCTTTAAACACTCCGCCCCGGAAGAGAGAGAGAGAGAGAAAAAAAAGAAGAAGAATACCCGCACGAGCAGCAGAATCTGATTCCAACCATTCGCCTACTGCTGATTTCCTGCTTACTGCCTTCTGGGAAGCAAGGGTGGAGACTTTTCGTGGTGGATGCGCGCGATACCAATCCCTACCCGCCATTTACACCCTCATTCCACATTTTCTTCCGTTTCCCTTCTCTTCCCACAAAAAAAAAGCCTAGTTTCGGGCAAATCTTTTTCCCCCCAAAAAAAATATGATGTATATGAATGGCGGAAGCGGGTAGAAGATGAGAGGGAATAAGAAGAGTGACATAAAAAGGAATAGAAAACAGTTCGCTTAAGAACTGGCTTCACGCAACGTATCCAATATATATATCGAGGTTGGCCAATATGATATTGATCATATCAAGTGCATGAGTTTCAACTTACAGCTACATATTGCCATCATAGCAAATATCCTTTAGCATTGCCAATATCATATTGGTCAACGTTGGTGTATAGTGGCTGTGTTGTGCGAAGCCGGTTTTATTATCGAAGAAATTTATCGACAATCAATATGACAAAGTCAACTTCAGCCACGATCTGACGACGGGAAAAGATGACCCTCCTTCAGAGGGTTCATTAAAAAAAAGGCAAAGAAGCGCTGAAGAGAGTTGCAAAAAGGAAAGGAAATATAGAAGGAAATAGGGATCTCACTAGAGATGACTGCGTCGCGGAATTCTCTTTAAGCGATCTCTCAAATCTCAAAGGAGATCACACACGCGAAGAAATTGATTTTTTTCCCATATCATCCTTTCGGAAGAGTGTTTTTTGCTCTTTATCTACGTTTGCTATGCAAACAACGCTTTAGAATTAACGATTTCTAGCATTTTCTAGAAAGCAAATGCATCCTTCTGGATATCCTTCATTTTTCATATCTCGTGTCTTCCAGCTTTGCTCGCTTAAAAGGTTCTCAGAAATATAAGTCACTATTTTCTATTTTTCTTTACCTGAAAAGCGTTTAATACAATCTCTGATCAGACATTATTTAATTTACCTCCACTTATATGTATAATATGCTTCTAATACCTGCTTCTTTCTCTTTTCCTAACAATAAGTATACCAAGTGTTGACGCGCATTTCTTTCTTTCTCATGGAATAAAATAAATTATAGATTTTTATGAAGTCGCAATAAAGCATGACACAGCTAGATGGAGATCAAAACAAAAACCATAGACGACGAACATAGATGACACTCACGGTCATTTCAATCGTGCAGTTGTAGTTCTCGAAAACTTCACACAATCAGATTCAAACATCTTTTTCCTCTTTTCTATTTTCATTTTAACCTCGTTCTTTCCCCTTTTGCGCTTTCGTCTTGGGCTTTCAATAGAAACCCCCAATAAACGCTCAAAACGTGAAAGAAAGATAGAGAGAAAGAGTTGACAAGTTTTTTTCTACAACTGATCGAAACGTTCTCAAGAGAAAAGAGCTTTTTGGAGTACGAGAAAAATTCTGGTGACTGAAGGAGAGGAAAAGGGGGGAAAGAGGGGGAGAGCTGGCGCGGCACGCTTGGATCATAGATCGATGTGGAGACAAACATTTCCAATCAGAGCGAAAAAGGGACCGAAGAACGTTATCGTCGCCTTTTCTCCTTCCCTTTTTTTTTTCTCTTCGACACAAGACTAAGAGGGGGCGTGACAGAGGGCCGTCGATTTTTATCGAGTTACAAAAGGCAAGAAATTAGCGCTAAGCGAGCGCACAGAAAGCTAAAGCTTAGAAATTAAATTTCCTCGGCCAGATGCTTCATCCGCTTTTCGCAAATAGATGTTGGCTTTTCCTCCGCCGTGTCCATGGCCGGAAAACAATAATAAGAACCGATGGGATCGGGGAATCGAAGGAAAGGAAGACAAAACTCGACGCTTTATATTTAATCATATATAACAAAATCAATAAAAAATTATTCCCATAATATGTCCAATTCTGGCTTCTCCTTTCAACTTAAATAATTGTGATCCAAAATATCTCATTATTAATTCAAACTACTTTACTTAAAACTAAGAAATAATATATATATATATATATATATATATATATATATATATATATATCCCTCCTGTTAATTTCAAAAATTTCTAATTTTTGAATCGTGCAGTTGTAGTTCTCGAAAACTTCTAATCTTTTTAATCTTTTATATATTATAATATTTGATAAAAAATTTTATAATATAATTTATTATTTACCTAAATCATAGATCTCGTACTCCTGTAAATCCCACTAATGAATGCAGCCTCAACCAATTTTTTTTTATACCATAAAACGTAATCACGAAATCTTCTGAAAAAAAAAGAATAAAATTCCAGAGATTAGTTATTAATATAACAAAGCTAACAAAACTAGAGAAAAAATTAAATAAAGCTAAAATTCTAATTTTACCAGGATAAAATAAAGCTTTCCTTTTATCTAACGTCACAGCTAAAGCTAAATTAATATAATTAATTAATTTACAGCAAATTACAATTTAAGAATACTTTATACAAAAAAAGTGCATATAAAATTGATTTCCAATAAATGAATATTCAAATCAATAATCAATAGCGAGAAGCAAAATCTATGAAAAGAAATTTTTATTTTGTGCCTCACGTAATTTCGCAACCAAATAAAAAATCCAATAAAATAAAAAAAAAAATGAAAACTTTTCGTGGAATCGTTGCTTCGATAATTCAATTTCGGGTTTTGATTAATAAAATACGATATTGTTCCGGTATTTTATCAATCGCTAGTTCACGTTCGAATTTCTATTTTGCGGTCTTTTTAATATAAAATTCGGGTGTATATTGTGCGCGATCATTCCCTCGACTGTTTCCGTATTATTAGATACCTTGTGCATTATTCCCGCAACAAAACTGCTGCATTAATTGCCATAGCGACATTAATCCGGTTTGCTGTTCATGGAAAGCATTCGGTTGTTATTTCGCGGCTATGCGCGAATATTGGCTCGCGCGCGCAGAATATCAAATTACGAGTGCGAATAATTAATCGGGCAGTGGAGTCGCGCATCGTTCATGACCGCGGAAACCTGGCTTTTCGCGACTACCGCGCAAATTTAGGAACTAAAGGCCAGATAATGGAGAGATAAGCTGGAAAAAAATTAACATTTCGATAACATCGGAGAATTTTGATCATATATTTTTAGCGTTTTCTATATATTTTATATCGCGCCGGCAATATTGTTAAAAATGGTATTCGTAAATCTCCCAAAGCGATATTCCCTCTCCGAAATAGCCGGTTTCGTATGACAAACGATATCGTTCGCGACTCTATTATTCGCAAAACTAAAACGAAACCGACCACTATTGCCTTCAATCAATCGTCCTGCCGGCGTTATCTAGATTACAGCCAAGTTTTCGTTTCATCAATACCGCGAGGCCCGTAAACGAAAGACCACAAGACAAACAAATTTGCGAGAGCAGAAAGCTACTCTGAGAAAATATATCATTTTACATGAATTTTTATTCCAAGAAGAATAAGAAAATAATAAAATCAATGCACAATAGATGTATAATTTTTATTTCCATGATTATTAAGTTGCATGATTATTACATCAAGTCTTAATGCGATAATGATAGAACACCCCGTATGCGCCGAACTGTCACCATCCAAAAGGGCGATCATCGTCACGGAACACAAAAGTCACCCTCAGTCACAGTCGCGTAACAGCTTTTACGACGCTCGGGGAAAGGAAAGAAAGACATGATGTGACGTCATGGCGGAAATAGAAATTAGGGAGCTCACGGAGCGAATCACCCCCGAACTTGTCTCCTAAACTACTGACGTTCTTAAATCTTTGCAGGAACGATATCGCGGTTCGTAAACGTTAATGCAGTTAAAGCGTTTTCGTCGTTGAGAGAGCGAATGAAAGTGGAGTATCTGCCTGTGTGCGTATATACATAGAACGCACACTTGCTTCAAAAGTGAGTTTCTGATTTATTATATCGTCCGCCTAAAACGAGTTTTTTTTTTTTTTTTTTTCCGAACATTAATATCGATTGATGATGCAGGACTATCGCACGATTCACAGCCGATGTCTCTTAAATCGGTTTAAAAATATCGAGATGTCACATGAAGTATTCAATCAACAGAGACTCGTGTCAAAAAAGAAAAGCTGACAAATGTAATGCTACAAAATTCATGTATTGCTGAATGCAGTGTCGTTTCATATTAATTTGTTTTATGGGATGCAAAATCATTGTACATATGTTGCCTTTAAAAATAGATATTCTAAAAAATTATACTTTATAATATTTTTTAAATAAATAACTTTCTGTTCTAGTAAAGTCATATGTTTTAATATAGATAGAATATTGTATTTAATATAACTACATCAATTTTATATTTAATTCTGTTTCAATATTTTCTTAAAGAAATTTTAATTTGACATAAAAAAATTTTTAATTTACAACATAAATAAATGTATTATTTATGAATATTTTACTAAATGTTTGAAGTATGGTATATAGTACAATAAAATTTTTTTCTAATTCAATAATTTCTATTGTTCCTTTTTAATTCTCAGCTTATTTGACAATATTTGATAAAAAAAAAATCTTGAAAAGTGAATTATTATTATATATTCCAAATATTGCATACACTTAATTTATTTACGCAACGCTTGTTTAATCAAGTTGTATGTACACAAAAACATGCGCAAATAAACTAAATTGCATTAGCCAAGCCATCAAATAACATTTCAAAATTGATATCTTAAAACATTATGCTGCGAATGGCTCTTCCATTCGATTATCTTTTTGATTGTTATTGTCGATATTAATTCCAATAAATTATACAATATGATGTATAATGCTTATGTAAATAAATATTTTATCAAAATATTGTCAATAAAAAGAAACAATGAAAGAAAATTGATTTCTCAGAGTGGACATCCGCGCTTTTTCGAGAATTTAAATAAAATTTACTTTCAGCAAGAAATAGTTTAAGACTAAAATTTTATCAAAGCATAAAGTACTTAAAATTTACTAAAGAATAATGTCAAATTTTATCCCCAAACTTTAATACATCAAAATTCTTCAACTTTCGTTCATTAATTATTTAAATACATGTCCCAATATTTATTGTTAATTAAAAATATAAATTAATGAAAAATTTTATAATAAGATGGACACTCCATATAACTGTTGTAAAACAAGATCGAAGCAAGCCATTGCGATCGGTGATCGGGAAATCGTCAACGTTGACTTATAACGTCTACTAGCATCGCGGCGCCGTTTTCTTCTTCGCTAGTTCCTGACAAGGAATCGAGCTTTGTCGCTAAATCAAATCCGAGGGACGCGACTCGCAGTGTTATAAACTGCCGAGTCAGTTCTTTGAAGGAATATCTGTTGGACAATTTGTATTCTTCTTAACTGCTAAAATTTGTTATCTCTCCTCTCTCGTCCGGTATATCAAAAATCTCAATTTTTTTAATAAAAAGAAAATTATTTGCTTTTTAAATAAACAAAATTATTAATACACAAAATTTTTAAATAATTAATTTTATTTGGTAACAAAATAAACTACCATATATTATTAAGTTAATTATATAATTGATTTTGTTACTAAATAAAATTGATTATATCTCATTTAAATTATTTTCTTAAAAAATTATAATTAATTTTCTTTGCATTTATACATGTATATTTTTTTATTTTTATTTTATTTATTTTTTATCATCTGAAAAATCATTCAAAGAAGAAAGGAAGAAAAGAATATAATAAGACACGTTTCCGTTTTGTGAAAAAAAAGAAATTTTAGTAATCTCTATAAAATGCAGAAAAAAAAAAATGAATTCTCATGCATTCCATGAAGAATCTTTCGTTTTCTTCTTCAATAACTAACTGTCTGAATCGGTCGAGATCGGCTCGAGAGAACTATGGCGAGAGCCGTAGAATTCTAAGCAGTCTCTTAAATTTATTCAGCTTACCTTGTAGATAACAGGCAAGTTATCAAGTTATCGAGTTATAACCGGGGAATAACGTTTACACCCATAACACTACTACTAAAAACGAAACGAAGTTTTCAGAGACGATATAATCAAGGGATGATTCACCCATCAGGGAATGTAAGTAGGCGATAATAAAGGAGGCAAATGGGAGAGCGAGCTCCGCAGAGAATAAAGGATTCTCCGAAACTAGTCTTATTAAGGGTTTCGCAGCAAAATTTTCATATATATTTCATCCCGCTAATACTCGAAGGAGAGAAGAGAGAAAGTAATGAAGAAGTAAATTTGCTTAAAAGAAACTTTGTTTTGTTTTAAAAGAACTTTGTCTTATCGTAATGTTTAATTTAAAAAAAGAAAACGAATAGATTATAATTTTCAATAAATTTTTAAGAAACTTTAAATTTTTTAGTTGAAAAAGATTACCTAAAGATTCATAAATATGTATAGAATTTCATAAAATAATTTGACACAATTTTTTATTATATTTAAAAAAAATAGTACTCTTTTATTATGTTTAAAAAAAAAACATTTTGACCATATAGCTTTCAGCATACAAAAAAAAAAATTAAAGAAAAATTAATTTTATAATTAAAAAATTAAAAAATTTAGTAATTTTATAATTAAAAAGTTATAAAATTTAATAAATTTTAAAAATTTGTTTACTAAATATAATTACCATTTGATTTTTAAAATTTATTAATATATAATAATTTATTGTTTACATTAATAAACTTTAAATTATGCTTTTATTTGTTGAAGAAAAAAACGGATGAAAGGGATAATTATGTGTGTGTGAAATTGATCTGAATCTAAAATGCGAGTTGCATCGTGACATAAAATATTTATGCAATTGACAATGCATGTTTTCGAAACTTCGGATTTACATAACTGATTAAATTGTCAAATTGCATAAATACGTAAATTGAAAAACAGCGACGTTGCTGCTTTATCAATCCGACATTTTGCTTCATAAATTAACAAATCATTTGCACAGTTTCAGAAATTTTTATTTGTAATCAAAAAAAAATTATATATATTCTCATATATAACATTTATAACGTTATGAAAAAATCAACTTAATCTGAACATAAACTGTACCATAAATAATGTTGTATACTGTAATGTTGTGACTCGAAACTTTTCTTTCTTTTAGGTCACCCCGTGTACGAATATTGATCCGCTTCGAGAGGAATGCAAAACGACTTAGGCGCATCGTGATCTGAAATATCCAGGGTGGAATCAGGAGCCTATGTATATAACTCCGACGATGAAACCTACGCGAGTCTCAGCTCCATTACTTCGTCATCACTGTCGTTATTACGTGTGTATGTCTGCCCTTTCTTCACCCTCGTCACGACATCCGGACGAGTCGACTCTCCTCCTCGCTTTTCTCCGTGACATACCATCAACGCTATCTAACAATTCTCCGCGCGAGTATATAGACTCATCGTAGCATCCGTCCATGTGCGGGGGATCCGAAGCTTGCACGTGTAACTAGTTTCGGTGTACTTATTGCTAGATGAACGATAAATCATTTTGAACGCGAGGATTCATCGTCAACATCACTTTCGCGATTCGTGTCGACTCTCGGTTAATTGACGAGATTCCCGCGCGTGAGATATTTTCTCAACTAAAAGCTATCACGATTGTAGTGATCGAATTGTACACATCGAGTATTTTTCATTTACACATTAATTTTCGAGATGAAAAAAATATCTCTAATTTATTTCTATCACCTCTAATTTTATTTAACAGCATTTTTGCGAAAAAAAAATATTTTCATTTTACAATATTTTGCAAAAAAAATCAACGTATATCTTTTTTTATTTTTAACGCAATATTTAATTTCCTAAAAAATACTTACTTTACATAAAAATATTTTATAAAACTAAAGCTATATATATATATGCGACAGTCGGTGAGCCGCGCGCCTGTTAGTGTGCGTGAGCGCTCAGATGTTTATGACAGCTCACCGACGTGCGCTGAAGATTGGCCATGATAGGCCAGACTTCACTCAGTAATAACTCTTTTATTAAGCGTTATAGAAAAAAATGGTACAGGACTTTTCTGTTCAAAACACTCTCTATCTTTCCTTAAAGGGTGTATCGTGAATTATCGGACACCCTGTATATATACATTAGAATCCAACACATATTGTAACGACAATCCAAAATGGTGTTCATGATGATTGTAAGCGAAACCGTATGTCATATAGGGCGTTACATTAAGATGTCAACAATCGAGCAAACAATCGCTTACGCTTGCGAATGTCTTTAATGGAATTGCTGTTGCGGAGGTATTGGTCTTAAGCGAAGAGGTTAACGCGGTTTCGGGCGATACATCAGACCTTGAATGCGCGCTCTGGCGATCCTGGCGAATCGCCAATTATTTAGGTTAATGGGTTAAAGGGGATGTGTTACCGCGATATCAGTTACCGAAACAAAGCGAGTCGCTTGTGGGGAAATACATGCTTTACATTTATTGCAAAATGGAAATCTTGATATTAATTTACATCTCACGGAGCAATTTCTTCTTGACATATATTGTAGAGGATGCAGTTCTAAATAATATACGCTTTTAATTATAGCGCTCTCTTCTTATTCTTGATATATGTTTCGAAATGTTATATAAAATGTTATTAAAAATAAAATTTTTAGAGAAGGCAATTTAATTCTAATAACTTTAATTTTGACATTTTCTGGTTCTCAATAACTTTCAAAAGAGTCAAATTCATTTGTTTCAAACTTTTTTTGTGCAAAAAGTTTCAAACCATGTATTTTATTTTATTGTAAAAGAAACACGTAAATGGGAGAAAAATCAGTTCCTCTCCCTGCACCCCTCTGCGGGGGGCGAAAAAATTAACTGAACCCAAACCTATTTCTGATTTTAAATTAAAATTAGATTCGAGTTAGGTTAGAATTCTTTGAGGAGAAAGTGCAGAAAGACAATCAATGCGTTTACTTTACAATAGATTACAATAATAACACGATATTAAGTTAAACAATCAAGAAATTTATCTTTATCTGTATTAATGGCTGAAAATTTGTAAACTTTTAAACAAAACTAAACAGTAATACTAAAGCTTAGCGTGTATTAATTACTGCACCTTCTGCAATATATCAAAAGAAAAGTGAT
>JBCAUJ010000089.1:10412717-10429815 GCA_038406275.1 Cataglyphis albicans | reverse complement strand
AGAGAGAGAGAGAGAGAGAGAGAGAGAGAGAGAGAGAGAGAGAGAGAGAGAGAGAGAGAGAGAGAGAGAGAGAATCGACGAACGAGGCCATAATAAAGTTATGAGATCGGAGGCCGCATAAGATGCACAATACGAGTTATATCAAAGTTGCATCTAATGCAATTAACGTTGCTACCAAATTCATACCTTTAATTAATGCTTGCTCGTTAGCGATGAAACAAGCAAAATTCTGCTCTTACAAAGTATTCATATAGAAGAAAATTGGTAACAAGTATTTATTTTTTACACAATTAATACTCTAAATATGTAATAAATTAACGTTTTGTGTTTTATTAATGGAATGTTTTATTAATGGAATTCAAATTTCTCAAATCAGCCTGTTTTATCGCTTTTCACCGTTATTAATTTATGTTTTAATAAAAAAAAAGATTATCACATTTTATTTAATTGTCTTAATAAAAAAATCCACTTGTTACTACTTTTAATTATACTAATCCTAATTATTTTACTCATATTTTATATATATACATATATATGTATACATATAATACTAGTAAAATAACTTTAATTATTATAATTAAATTTTTAATTAAAAAACCTACATATAATTATTCAAATTTAATTTCTAATAAAACAAATCTATATATATAATATATTAATTATAATTATTATAATTATAATTTTAATTGAAAAAAACATGTATATATATATATATATATATATTGAATTCTAATTATTAAATGTACGTGTATGTGTGTAACTTTTACATATAATTTAATTTAATAATATAACTCTATTTATTTATTAATTATTAATTTCATTAAAATTGTAACTTTTCTATTTAAAAAAAAAAATAAATAAATATGATATATTATATTATAGAGTTTATTATACAGTAAAATAATTATGTATGTAAGGAATTTTTTGGCTTATTTTACTTTCATCTCTCTTGCCTGCATATGAATGCATTTAAAGGCATCGTTCGTGCTGATAAATTGGTGAAATCATAGTATGCATAATTCGCTTCATCGCATGACGAGATAAATCGATTATTCCTATTACAGGCGTCATATAGAATTGCACGCGCCGATAAATTCTCTCCATATAACGCGACGAAGATATTCTGGTTTTCGACTTCAGAGTTAATTAAAATTTTCTTGCAATTTATAATTCGCGATTTCGATGCAAATGAACTCTTCTCTCTTTTCCTCCCCCTATTTTCTCCCCCTCTCTCTCTCTCTCTCTCTCACACACACACACACACACACACACACACACACACACACACACACTCTCTCTCTCTCTCTCTCTCACTCTCTCTCTCTCTCTCACACACTCTATCTTCCTTTTATTCTCTTCTCTCTTTATATACGAGCAAAACTACTCAAAAATTGTTTTTTCCCTTTATACATGTACTCTCCGAGTCATATTTGAAAAACACAGAAGGCTAAAGTATGCATGCAGAAAAAAATGGATGCACAGAAAATAAACAAGAAAAAAGTAATACTTTGTCATTTTTCTTCGTAAGGCTTTGTTGCGTAAAAGTTGCATGGCAAACATACGCACATATTATCACCATTCGTACTCATAAAAAAAAAAAAAAAAAACTCGTACAAAACTACACGAATGAAATCAAAAAATACTATTTAAAGAGACAGGAAACAAAGAGGAGTATGTGTAATGTCGCTATGTGCGTATATGCGTATATGTGTGTGTATGTGTGTGTGTGTGTGTGTGTAATTACTGATATTTGCTTAATGTCTATGGCGTATTACGCTACTTATCTAGAGAAATAATAATCATTATTTTTACATTATAATGGGAATTAATCGTCATTTTACCTCCCTCTTCCCTTTACGTAATTTCCTTCTACATAAGAAAAAAAATTCGATATTATCATTCAATTGTGCCTCTTCAGCTAAATCTAATTATATCATTCAATCTAATTCACCAAAGATATTGATATTTATAATGAAAATCAAATGAGGGGAAAGTATGATATTAAATAAGTTTTCTCTCAAATAAATAGCGAAATAACGCCACGAGCATTAGACGAATCAACTCATGTGAGTTCGAAGTTCCGCATGCGTTTCCATATTTCTGCCGTAAAGTTTCTAGCGAAGTTCAGGTAGACCCCCATCGGGAGATCTCCATCTGGTAAGCTGGCCAGGTATTTGCCTAGCCCGAAACTGTTCTTGTCATGCTGCGAAATGCGTTTCCTATCGGGCGAATTTTTCCTCGTCTTGACTCGAAACTTTGCTCACGAAACTCAACTTAATTTCGCGAGAAAATTTCCCTCTCCTACGTATCATTATTATTTCATAAACATTTTGTCTCAAAAGAGATATCAAAAATGGAAAAAATTAGAAGTAATGTCATCTTGTCTTTTACACTTTTAATAATATCTTTGATAAAAAGGCGTTAGATTTCTCTCTCTCTCTCTCTCTCTCTCTCTCTCTCTCTCTCTCTCTCTCTCTCTCTCTCTCTCTTTCCTAATAAAATATATGTTAATATTTTTGTCGTTTCGAGTATCTTTTTGTGAAAGACATTTTTTCAATAATCATTTTGTTAGAAATTTCAAAGAAAATACTAAACTTTACTTATGTAAATTGGATCGTTTCAAAAATTTATTAAAAAAAAAAAAAAAACTACTACACTTTAGAAAGAACGTTTTAGCAAAAGAATTATCTTCAAAACTCTGTCCATCAGATTACGCACTTTCCTACCCTGAAAGGGTTTTCTCTTTTCACCTATTGTGTGAGTTAAATTTTTACAACAGTTCAATAAATCTCGCTCAGATTAACGAATTTTTATGTGAAAAATTTATAATTAAAATACAAAAGCATAAAGCATAAAACGCATAATGGTCAAAGGCATACTCTAAAAGAACTAGTACAAAGAAAGATTCAGAATAAAGATCTACCCGGTAACCCGAAAAAATATGCTAGAATGTTCCTGTGAAGATACAGAGAATGTCCTAGATCCAGCGAAAAAAAAACACGCCTGTTGAAGATTTCGTACATTTGAAATATAAATATCTCGAACAATTTAAAGAGAAAATATTTATTATATATAATTCTTCAAGATATTTTTTAATTATTAATAAATCAGAGAAGCTATAAATCTTTTTTTTTTTACAACGTATGACATTCTACTTGATGACATGCCGAGATGTAATCATCAGAAAATGAAGGGAAAACGAACAACATTTTCATCAACGGCCGAATGAAAAATGGCGAACGCAACGAGCGCACGTGGAAATCCGCGACGACGCAAATCCGATTAATATATGTCGAATCGGCTGCGCATTCCCCTTCGCCCTATCCCGCACCCGTTTCTTCCATCTTTCACCGTTCCCGCGCGATTTCCTATGAATCACCGTTTAAAACGTGGCGTACGCCGACACTCTTTGAATTCATTTTTCATGTCTCTTGATTGATACAAACGCGATCTAACCATCATTTGTAAAAAGCTTGAAAGAAACTAAGAAAAGATGGAACTTTTATCTAGTTTTTACACACAGCACTCTGTTTTCGTTTCATCCCATGCACATTTATGTTACATCGCCGTTTCATATCCCATTTCCGTCTTATAATTTTTGCCACTTTGTATTGCTTTTTTTATATTTTTATTTTATTTTTCCTTCATCGTAATAAACTTTCCTTCATTCTTTTTATACATTTCTCTTTATTTATTCATTTATTTTATATTCTACTTTTGCATTACACATTAATTTTTATTTGATAAAGAATCACATTATTAATTAACACTTTTTTATTTTATTGTTCCTTTATCAGTAAACCTTTTTTCTTTATTTTTTCCAATTTTTTTTTTTTTTTTTTTTTTTTTCATTCAAATTTACTACAAATTTTTCATTACGAGAAAAAACAAACTTAAACTTAAACTGACGTGTCGTCAATAAATTCGACAGATTGTATTTTGTGGATGAAATTGACGAATGTCAATATACGCGCGTATCTTTTTTTATTAAAAAAAAAAACAAAAACGATTTAGCTTATCTTTTTATTGGTAATCTCTTTTAAACCATATTAATACTAAAGGTTTATCACTTTTATCACATAAAATTGAAAAAACAGCGTGCCTTTATCTTTCGAAATAAATATATCGACTTCTTTGTACAGGGATATTATTTCTTTGAAAGATATTACTTAATAAAATCGTTCATATCAAAACTTATATAAAAGCGTAAAGTTACATCCAAAATCTAAAATAAGAAGAAGTAGAAAAACCGACTTTGTTTGATATAGAATGGAAGAAAGACAGTTTGATAAAATACGGGATAGAGCAAAATCGCGAGAAGGCCAAGTCGGTTCGTACGAAGAAGAAAAATCTATAGGATTGCATACCCGCACCTGCGGTTTCATTGCGGCGGCGAACAAAGAAATATGCTTTTTAAACAAACATTTTCCTAGGTCAGCCACTCCAAAGCCATCATTCGGGCGTGATCGATAAGGATTGATCACGAACTACGTACACATGTATTCCAAGTAGTATATAAATCAATGGATATATATGTTTTGATATATAATAAGAAATATTGATACAGATATCTTGGAGAGAAAAGGAAAGAGAGAGAGAGAGAGAGAGAGAGAGAGAGAGAGAGAGAGCGCCTATCACATTTCTATCAATGATAATATCTGATTAAATAATAAAAATATTTATTAAAATATTTATAAAAATATTTATAAAAATATTTATTAAAATAATAATGCTCAATTTTATTATAATTTTTAAAAAGAAGAGAAATGTCAAAGAATAGAAAATATGTCAAAGAACAGAGAATATGTCAAAATTTTATGTAATAAAACATAGATATCCACGCAACTGAAATTTATAGTCTTTTATCGAAAAATATCTGGCAACTGAAATTTATGATTTTTTATCCCTAAAAATATTCGATGACAAATATGATCTGATTAAATCTGATGAAATATCTGACAAAAATATTTATTCGAAATTTAAATCTCCCTCTCTTTTTCTTTATCTCTCAAATTTTGGCTCGTATTATAGGTAATTTTATTATGACTTTGACAGATGTCAAGAATATCAGAAATTTTCATAATAAAATTAATACTTATATAGTTAAAATTTATTGCTCGCCTTTATTTATCAAAATACCTGAATCATGTATCTAATCCATTTTTTAATGATCAAATATATAACAAAATTTTCTACTTTATTGAAAGAACAAATTTGTCTTTGTATATTTAATGAAAACAAAAGTAAAAACTTATATTAAAGATTAAAATAATAATTAAAATTGTTTTAATTTTAATAATATGTCTACTTTATAATATTGATATAAATAATTTAGGTATACTTAATACTCGTAATAATTATTTGCATCCTCTTTTGCGTTAATACATATTCACAATTTTACTTGATTTTTCACATTTTAGTCCATATTCAAAAAGATGAAACAAACCGATAATAATAACAAATTACTTGCAAAGCTGTAAATTACCGGACGGACGAGATTGTTTAAAACAATATTTCGTCGAGGAAATGTCAATAATCAACAGCCGCCAGCTATTGTATGTACATACATTCGAAGCGATCGAATGTCATTAAGCCATTTTTCGGATATATTTGTATTTGTCGACGCGCAATTATTCCACTTTATGGCGAATCCTATACTTTGATACTTTGATTGTTAGATTTAACAAATATATTGTTGTCATCAATTATAAAAATAACTAACGTGACACAAGTGACAATAAAGAGAAATCCGAATGATTACAACTTGATTAAATTGGCGGAATTTCAGTTTTGAACAGAATGCTTTTGTCATATGTAATGGAATAATGCTTATCCACATTATTATTAAAAATTACATTTGTTAGAAAGACTATTCTTCTCATAAAGATTTTAATGATATATTTATTAATAAATTCAAAATGAGAAATAATTAATATTGTATTTAATTATAAATAGGTATACAATGTAAAATATTAAAAAAAAATTTATTTATTGTAAATTAATAATAAAATTCAATTCTACTCATTACGTTATAAATTAATGTCACGTTATACAAATTAATAGGGGATTTCAATATTTGTCTTCAATAAATATTGAATCTAAAGACACATAGTACATCTATAAATGCATAATTAAAAGAAAATTAAAAATTAAAATTAAAATAATATTTATCTATATTATATGTTCATAATAAATTATTAAATTGGCCAGAAAATTTTAATCTCGTAATATTGGATATTTTGCTAATCAAACTTGAAATAATATTTTATATATATTAAGTACGCGCAACAAAATTACAACAAAATTTTTATTTTTTATTTGATTAATGAATTTTAATTCTCTTTCAAAGAGCCTTTTTCAATTTCCAATATCACATTATATAGATATATTATCGATCTTTAATATTTACATTCAATAAATAATAAAATTATAAATGGAGAATCCATCAAAATTTCTATTATAAATGAAAATATAAAATATTTAAAAAATAAAATTTTAATTAGACATTATTAACTAATAATATTTTTGAGGTATAACAACCAATGTAAAATTAAATTAATATAAGAGAAAGATATTTTTATAGAGAAGATGGCAAATATAGACATAATTTTATTAAAATGAGAAAAAAGATAAACGTGAAGATAGATATGTATATATAAATAATATCAAAAAATTTAATAAATGCAAGTAAAAAATATGATTTTGTTGAGTATTAATAATTAATATATTTTCTACCTCTCATCTCTCTGCACTCTTATTATAATATTTAAAGAAATAAAAGAATATATTTATTAATAATGAGATATTTATTTACTTATGTCTAAAGTAAAATTGTAACATACTTGTTTATAAATAAATAAAATATTTGTATTGTTCTCTACAATACTCAAATTTCATTCCATTTTACGCATATAATATTAATAATAATTCCATCAAACTCTCGGCGAAATGGGAATCAAATTTTCGTCGATCTCTGCTTTTGTCAAATCTCGTTGATGCCGCGCTGTTTAAACAAACTGCGCGTAGCGAAGTCAACAATGCGAAATGACAGGACCGCTATCGCGCGCGAGGTGCGATTTTCTATATTGAATCGCGGGTCATGTCACGTGATCGCATCCATTACTAGAGCGCCGATAATGGATTCAAACCAGCACATTCCGATCCAAATATTTATTCATTATGATAAATGAAAAGCGCGTCGCGTTGTAGAAGTCAGGCGTCGATCGTTCACGAAACACACAATCCGCTCGATATCCGCGCAATATCGAGGGATTTACGTCGAATAGATTGAACAATGATCCGAGTCATTGGACTCGTCGCGCGCCAAATTGATGATCGTTATATGCAGGAGCGCGCGTCTCATTTTGCAACTCGCGAATCGATGGATGCAAAAGAAAAAAAAAAGAAAAATTTTGCGACATTGTTGAAGGCTGATGAAAAAAAATATCGTTGTCAATTTATTTATGACACACGTTGACGAGACTGCGAAAGAGGCAGAGTAAAACAAACAGAAGTGTTGAACGTCTACTTTAATTATATCGCTATGTATATTATACATCGTTGCTTTGAAATGTTTTTCATTCTGTATATTTTTTTTTTTTTTTTTTTTTTTTGACAATTCAAACAAAAGCTGACAATGATAAAATGCATAAATTGAAACATTTTCTTTTAAAAATAAAAAATAAGTAATATGAATAGATTATTTCTGTAAATTTCCACTTTTGATAAACTTCTCCTTTGAAAAAAGGATCCTTATCAATTATTCTTTTCTAATTTTCATATATAGTATAGTAGATAGAGTTCTGAATCACGTGTACTTTAAATCACTTTCCTGGTTTCTGAGAAATATATTACTTTAAAATATTTTTTATTTCTTAAACGTAAAAAAAAAAATTTAAGTATAATGCACATAGATAATTATCAATTCTAATAATTTTGTCTTTGACATATCATTTTCTCTTTTGTCATAATCGTATAATTTTTCATATTAACTTGCAACATTTTATTCAAAACAAAGAATATACGTTGAGGAAAAAGTAAACTTCTAACTTACATCAAAACCAATTTATTTCATTATTTTACTTTATTACAAAGTACATGCTTGAACAAAGAAAAGGCTTCACCCATCTTCCCGCATTACCAACTCCGTAAAATTATAATCTAACCTAATTTTTAATTATTAAAAAAAAAAACTTAGTTCAAGTTAAGTTGAAATTTTTTCGCTGTAGAGGCGCAGGAAAAGAGATCAGACTCATCCTTTCCCGTCCGCACATGTAATTTGCAATAAAGTAGAATAATAAAATACAAGGTTCCCTTTGCACTCAAACATTCGTGTATATCAACAAAGAAATATAAATAAAACTTAATGCAAAAAAACTGAATATGATGAGGAACAAAAATGCAATACTATAAAGTGTCGTATTTCAGAAACGAGGAGTTTGCAACGTGAAATTCAAAGTAGATGACTCATTGTCAGGATTCTATTCACTATAATATAACACATCACTCAATAAGTCTCCGGTTTAACTAAGAAAAACAAATTTTTTTTTAGAAATCACGTGGGTCTGTCAACAATGTTGCCATATATGTGTCAGACCGGGGACTTATTGAGTGATGTGTTACATATAAACATATATAATACGGTAAAATAAAAAAATCTCTCTCTCTCTCTCTCTCACTTCTTAACTTTTAATTTAAAACAATTATCTCAAAATAACATTTTTCATAATTTTTAGTATAATCGCAAATACCGCGATTATTAGTCGAAGGACTTTTAAATCGCTTACCAAAGTTTCATACCGATTTTCGTTCGGTAAACTGTTTTAAAGTGCATTCCTTTAAAGTCTCATTACTGAAAAAACAGAGTGCACTAGTTGGTCATCAGGTAAATAAGACAGATAAGATCCGTCTGTGTATCGCGCCGAGGCAAGACGGTGTTATCAAACTTTGCGAAAACGTCTCCCACGATGAAAAATATCTCATTATGCGAGCAAATCCACTTAAATGGTAGTTACCGTTGCGTGTAGTACCGAGAAATTAAAAACATCTCGTCTTCATTAAAAACATCGTGGGAAGATGTAATTTTTTAATAGCCTCTCTCGCATAGCACTTTCAAATCGACTATATATTTATCACCCACTCTCTTTCTCTTTCTTTTGTCTGCGTAAATTTATTATAAAATTATATTCTTAAATAAAAATTTCTATATATATTTTCCAAAGCAAAATATCTCTTTTGCTCCAGAAATTTTTCGTATTACCGAAAATTTTCAAAATTCCCAGAATATCCTAAAAATATCTTAGAATTTATTCTGCTAATTTTATTCTATTCTACCAAAAAGTAATTCTCAGTTCACACTAAGGAAGTTTACACATTGCGTTATCCCGCATTACAATTTTACATTGTATATCTTGGTCACTATTTGGCACTAGGTAAATGCTACCAAATGCCACCACGTGTGGACGGAGACGAGGAGGAAAGAGATAGAGAGAGAGAGAGAGAGAGAGACAGAGAGTAAGTACTAATTGCGCACGGTTTTGCTTGGCAAATTTGCATACCGTACCGCGCATTTAACGATGCGGTCACCATGATGCGTGTATGATGCAAACCGGATGCGCGACGGCTACAAAAAGAATATATCATCGGGCTTGCGCCGGATATCCCGCGCATTGCTTATCAGACAAGGTAACAAACAATGCATTAAAACGTGACACAGCTGACTGACTTTTCAACGAAAAGCGATTTGGCTCGCGCGCGCCACGTGATGAGTGTAATCTCGTGCAAAAATCGTTGAAAAGCTTCAATGTTGTAAGCTTCTTCCCTCACCCCCCCCCCCCAATCGCCACTTGTTGTAGCCTATTTAACCTAAATGCGACGATGATGCCGCATAAATCGAGCGATATTCGAATATAATATCGGCAGGCGCGTAAACCACCCATGCATGAATATCGCATCGTGCGAAACTGGACTAGATAATGGGACAATTGATGGATATCGATAGATATAGATATTCTAACCGCATAGCGCTGCTGTTGACGAGCGGTAATATTTGTATCTTCAATAATAATTTCAATCCACACAGAGAGAAAGAGAGCCATTTTAGTATTTTTATAGCTTCTATCAATATTGAGTATTTCCATCATATCGCGTACATGAATACATTATAACAATTTTATAAATGAATTTATTATATCAAAACATACAATCTAAAATAGCGAATGTTGACAATTTAATCGAATAATTTCATCGAATAACGAGATCAAAAGCACGGAAAACAAAAACATGATTCAAATTACCATCTTCCGTTTGTAATTCCTTTCGAATAAAATTTCACTTGATGCTCGAACATGCGAGATTCTCGATATTTTAAGGTAATAATGCGAAAGTTGCTATTTTAAATTCGATTAATGATTATGGATCATAGTAAAGGCTCCTCCTCTACTCCTCCGGATAGAAATTACGATCTAACGTGAGCATAACTGTCACATCGATATACATACACATGTACACACAGCGAAAAGAAAGAGAATGACGAAGGTAGCATGTGAGAACGAACGGTCGATATATAGTGGTAGTATATCTCGTGTGACGCGTCCTTTGTTGTGAAATAACACCTATGACAAGCACGAAGGCAAATTGACATAAGTGTAAAATACGATCGATTTTTACCTTCAACGCCCACGGTGAAAAGCCACGTTCCTCGACAATATTCTATGCTTATGTAGCAAAAATAACTCCCTCGTAATTTTATATATATATACATATATATATATATATATATATGTGTGTGTGTGTGTAAACTATATTCAAATATTATTTTGCAAGAATATTACTTTTTTAATTAAAATTTAAAATTTCAAAAAGAGCACAAATTGCAATCATAAAATTAAATTAATCTTTTTTTTAATCAAAGAGATCGTTTACAATTGAAAGAGTAAAAAGCGCATTGTGTTATTAAGATCATTGAAAGAGATTCTCGACCAAGGGTACTACTGTATACCGAGAAATAACACGGCAATAATTGACTTTACAGTCACGTAAGCTCTAATTTTCGGGGAAAACACGCGAAAAGATGTGAAAACGGCAAAGAAAGGCCGTAAATGTTCCGAGAGTTCGTCACGAAACGATCAATCAGTGGCTCGGCGTCTAAATACGGCTTAAATTACTTCGACCTTCGATCACGCTTACATCGCGCCTTCCAAAAATCACGAACTTTTCAACCTACAAATTTATTCGATGAATAAAAGCGTTATTTATAACATGATTATCCATTTCCTCAATTTCTGTACAATATTCGCGCTCAAGAAATATACAAGACATTCTACATACATATAATTCAAAGAAAGGGGAGATCTTGTTCGCAAAGCCGGGATTGGAATATTAGAGATACCGAATTGAATACGTGACAGCGCCGTGTCTAAACTAAAGCGAGCTTCCACCCTTCTTGCCGCGCCTGAGTAATTAGTACACATTGACACATCGATTTTCGCAACGTTACACACACAGATATTAATCCTTTGCGTTCTTAGTATTAAGTAATAAAGGTTATTCATTATTTAAAAAGATAATAATATATTATTGCTGTATATATTTTTATTATGTGTCATTAACGCACGCGTATATAAATATTAATTATTTTAATTTAAATTAAATTAAACTTCCAAAACTCAGTCGACCAAAAATTTAATAATGAAACGATAAAAAAGTTTTCACCAGACGAAGAAGTCTTTTTCAAAAATGACCATTGTCCGAATAATTGGGTGAAAATGATTCAAAAATGACTCAAAGATGTATCGTACTATCGGTAGGAAAAATTATGGTAGAGTATAATGTAATTGGCGTGAAAATACGTAATCGCAAAATTGATTGCAGAGAAAAAATAAAGTATGAGAAAAAATTGCACGAGACCAATATCGATATTGCGTATCGTATTTATCCGATCAATAGTGACCATTATATTAAATATTCAAAAAAAAAAAAAAAAACATGCGCTCTCGCGACAACAAAAGGAAAGAAAGAGGTAATTTTTTTTCCGGATCGAAGAATTTAATTTTCTTTCTAGAAAAGCACTTATCTCGCATGTAAATATTTTAAATTTTTCTAAAAATAATTCATATATTATAATTAAATTTAATTTCATTATTTTAAATTGAAAATGATAAATTGCCCGAAAGCAAATCGCGGGATTAATAAAAAGTATTGGTTGATTCGCGAATGCGTTATTAATTCACAAACAGATTTCGGTAATCTGACGGATCAGCGATGTTGGTGCCATGTACGTATGTACTTTCAGGGATAACGATAGGGAATGGCGATGCGCTGCATGTGATAACGCTATCGATAACAACGCGCAATAGTAACCTGTTACTTTACGTCGTCCGATCGTGAAAGCCTGATTGGATACCACCATCAATCTAACATCCCTATCACCGAGAAATCAATTTGACATGTTTATGACATAATTGGACACTAATTTATTTCCAATTTACTCCATCCATATTTTTTAATCAAATTTATAAAATTAAATAATACGAGACTTTCGTTACAACAGTTGTATTATTGTAAATTCAAATCTTTATATATTTTGTGTGTAATATAATATTCATAAACCCTCGAGATTACCTCGATTAAGATGAAAAATTTAATACTAGCACGATGTGTAAAGTTATATACCAACGTTGATTTGTAAAATATTAATGTATCCAGTTTAGTTATATAAAAGAATGTCCAAAGTAATTAATATTTGAGAAAATAATTTCTGCGCACAATCAAACTCTTATTTGTTTAAATGAATATCTAACAAAAAAAAATTAAAACAGGATTCTCAGAATAAAAAAAATTGTTTTAGATTTAAACTTACATAAGATATGATCAATAGATATTTTTAATTCTTATATAAATAAATTAGAGAAATGATTATATATATATATATATATATATATATATATATATATATAATTATTATATTCTAAATATTTTTTATTAAATATATTTCTCTCTCAAATATGTTTAAAAATAAGATGCAGAGTATTTTAATATACTTCGTATTATTACAATGATATAAAATGAGTTATCATTGCAAAAATAAACGAATCAAATTAATTTTGTAGATAATAAAATTATATTTATTACTCACTTCACGATTGCTCGCTTGGGATGCCTTCTGGACCTTCTCCTCTTCTCGTGTACTTGTCCTTTTAATAGCACTCACTTTTCACAACACTTACTCGCGAAAATATCGTCAATTACAATTGTACGCACACTAATCATTAGAATACGATGATCGTTCAATGCTTTACATAACATTCCCGATATATTAATCGGACATGACGCGCACTTTATTTTAAATTGCGGCATAAAAATGTGAAAAAATCATAAGTTATACGAAACTGCGATTTGCTCGCCGTAGAAAATTATGGGACCGAGTTCACACAATGTTATCTATATTGCAATGCACTCATTTTATAATAATTTTGTATTTTTCATTATAATATAAGTGATAGATAAATAGATATATGTTTGAATTAAAATAAAGAATATAGATATTCGGAAAAATGCAATATATAAGAAACTACCATCGCTTTGTTTCACACTTTGACTCACGCGATTGATTTCGATCAAATAAATAACTTAAAATATGTATTTTATTGCGTGAACTCGATCCCATAATTTTCTATGCCGAACAAATCGCAGCTTCGTATAACTATTATAGTCTTTTCATATTCTTACGCCGCAATTTAAAATAAAACGCGCGTGTTCGATTAATATATGGAGAATACTATGTAAAACGTTGGACGATCATTATAGTCTAATGATTAGAGCGTGCGATCGTATTGACAGTATTTTCGCGAATGAGTGTTGTGAAGAGCGAGTGCTATTATATATAGAGGCATAAAAAGTCATATACAACGAAGAGAAGGCCCAGAAAACGTCAACAAACAGACATCAACAAAGGCAGAGCAATGGTGAAGTGTGTGTGAGTAATAAATATGATTTTATTATTTACAAAATTGATTTTACTCGTTTATTTTTGCGATAATAATTCACTTACATTATTGAAATAATATAAAGCATATATAAAATATTCTAGATCTTATTTTAAAATATTTAATAAAATATTAATAATTTTGTATGCAAATATATATAATATAAAATATATATTGTTTAGGATTTATAAAATTCTTTAAATTATTTATATAAAAATTAAATTTCTATTTGTCATATCTTATGTAAGAACTCATCTAAAATAAATTTTTTCGAAAATCCTGCGTTAATATCTTTTATTAGATATTTATTTAAAGACACGAGTAAAAATTTAATTGTACATGATTGTTTTTTCAAATATTAATTTTACTTTGGACATTACTTAATATAACTTGAATATATTTGTATTTTACAGATCAATGTTGTGTTCTACAGCTTCTTTGCTGTTGCATATCATATCGGTGAGTATTATTTTTTATCTTGATATCGATGATTTATGAATATTACACAACAAACATCGATATGTTTGAAAAATTTGAATTTGCAATAATGTCTCAGTTCAATTTGTATAAATATTTTGTATAAATATTTCCTATATTATTTAATTACAAATTGTTTAAAAGATACAAATCAAATGGATAATAAATTAATACTTGATTATGCTCTGACACATCTTTTGTTTTATGCACTGAGCTGCCAAGGAAGATCAATTAAATATAGCAGCGAAAATGCGTAACTGTATTCGGTACATTGTTATGCGGGTAATTGTGAATTATTTTTCCGTTATAAAAATATACATAAACTTATGCAGACAATAAACGAATACATACAAATTCTATTGCATTCGAATAAAGAACCAGATGTCATAACATTTCACGATACGCATAAATAATATTGAAAATATAAAAGTTTAATACGCGAATGCTTCTCTCTCATTGTCAGCTAAATTTTATTTAAATAAAAGTTTAACTTAAAAAAAAAAAAAAAAAAAAAAAACTTCATTCAAAAAATAAATCTTAATCTCTTTTAAACATTATTTAAAAATAACATTTATTTATCTCAATTATTTTAATTAATTTTTGTAATTTAAATATCTTAATCTATTTTATATTTACTAAAAATTTTTATAATATTCTAATAATATTCTTTGTTCCACTTGCATAAATTGGAAACGATTAATTAATAAACTGGTTGTTTGCTTTAAATTTCCCTTCATGTTTCTTGAGAAACTCGCTTTAAGGAATAACCTCTTGTGGTCTCCGTCTATGAGAGCACATTGTAAATGCGAATTCTCAACAGAGATTTAGACTAGCTTGTCCTAATATCGCCATAAAGCTCTCTTACATCGATCGTCTATTTTCATATACTATATTATGAAAACTAGAATTAATTATCTGGATAGCTTCTTTTATTTTTAACCAATGACATAGACGCAAAATTGTATACATGTACATATGTTTCGTTCGATTAAAAAGTCAACTTGTCTAATCATTTTTCTATTTCCTACCCAAAGCTGAATATATTTTTTTTAACTTCTT
This sequence comes from Cataglyphis albicans, assembly GCA_038406275.1. Taxonomy (NCBI): domain Eukaryota; kingdom Metazoa; phylum Arthropoda; class Insecta; order Hymenoptera; family Formicidae; genus Cataglyphis; species Cataglyphis albicans. The sequence goes on along the minus strand of JBCAUJ010000089.1, from coordinate 10,414,294 downwards.
TTTAGACAGAATATTATTCATCATGATAATAAAAAATCCGGCAATAGAAACGCGCGTAAGAGGTTTTCTTAAGAATCTCACAAGGAAAAGTGAGATCTCATCGATCCTAAAATTTGAATTCACCACGAGAAGAGAGGATAGAATCTCCGATGACTAATCATTTATATTTCGTGTTTATATCGAGGTTTTGTCGAATCTCTAATCGAAATATAACCAGCATACACCCGGATGGATTCTAAAGTCGGTCATTCTCGTGTGAGCGCTGCTGCTGCGCCGCACAGGATTTCGAAGAATCTATATTAGAGACGCAAGGAAACGCCTTGCTCGGTAAGCCGCACCCATATGAGCGAGCTACTCGATATCAGTGCACAGGGTGTCTCGGGAGAAAATATCTTATCGTTAGATTCCGAGACTGATCCCCGAGAAACGTCACATCAAAGTTGGCCCTCGACAGAGGATGAGTGAAGTGAAATATGAACGTCTTAGTATTCCATCAAGAAATAAATGAAAATGATATTGATATTGCATGAAATGCACATAAATTATATTACCATTTGTGAGCTTCGCAGATGATAATGTAAATAGGATTCTGCTATATAGTGGCAACATCGAAGCGCTCGATATTCATTGAAATTTGCACCTGCGTTGATATAATATTTATCACTTGAGAAATTAATTCTAGCATTTATTAATAAAATATTTTTTTACTTGTTAACTATTTACTTTAGTTTAGCTATTTTAACTAGATTAAAATTTTAGTAGCTTATTTATTTTTTTTAAAGAATAAATCATATATATATATATATATATATATACACATTTTTATTTTAAATAAAATTATAATAAAAAAAATATTTATGATAATATTATATATAAATAAATTAGATGAGTTCTCTTTTTTGAACAACATCAAAAAATGTTATTCTCAATAAAAAAGTATACCGAAGACAACGGCGCTTCCTTTAATTGATAGAAATAAAAATTATCTTTCGACTTCATTTGACAAATCTTCTGCACACCAGCCTAGTAGTATTTCTTCCGAGGCACCCAATATATAACCGCGATAAAAGCGCGAGATAAAACCGCGATAAAAACGCGAAGGAATAAGAAAAGAGGACAGAAAAAGGAAGTGTCTGCATCGTGGATATGAGCGAATTGGTTTTACGAAACCGACGCGAAAGAGATGAACGCTATCACCGTGGGCAATCCGTATATACACTATGTGTGTGAATTGCAATCTTTATATTATATGACGTTGCTTCTAGAAAATGCATCTTGCCACATTCGAGGATTATACCGCGTGTTCCAGATCTGTCGCGTGTCTCTTGCGAAACGGGTATTCTTCGGGGATTCTAGACGGAGTCACACATTTCTCTGGTAATCCGATAGAACGTGTAATTGCAGATATATAATACAACGTGCGTCAAAAATTTAAAAAAAAAAAAAAAAAAAAATTATATATATATATATATATATATATAACACATCACTCATATAAGCCTCCGGTCTAACTAAGAAAAACAAATTTTTTTTTAGAAATCACGTGAGTCTGTCAACAATGTTGCCATATATGTGTC
>JBCAUJ010000089.1:10349116-10371112 GCA_038406275.1 Cataglyphis albicans | reverse complement strand
ATAAAATAATAATTACATCATATAATTTATATATATATATATATATATATATATATAAAATTTATATATATATATAAAATAATAATTACATCATAATTTATATATATATATATATATATATATTTATATTTATATTTATATATATACATATATATATTTATATATTTATATATACATACAATATTACATATATGTATTATAAAAATTAATTTTCATCTTAATCTCGTTATTAATTATTTTATATAATAATATATATAATCTCTACATTTTGATATATAATTTTTTTCAAATATTTTAATACATTTTGCCGCGTAATTGAAATCTCGGGTTATTTAATTTTATCAATCGCTTATTATCGATTTTTCAATTATTTTACATTTTTGCAAAATAGAGAAGCGTATGCAAATTAAAAAAAAAATTTCTTTGAAAATGGCTTTCTGCACATTTCCTGCTTTTTAGAGGGAAATTTGGTGTTACATTTTTATTTCTACTTCTTTTCCTGTACCGTGGTCTTTTCCGATTTGTTTCTATGGGTGGTGCAATGTACCCTGCAGGCAAGGATGGCAGCAAGGTAACAACCGTAGTGGCGACTCCCGGTGCAGGACCAGATCGTCCCCAAGAGGTCGCATACACTGACACCAAGGTCATCGGCAATGGCAGCTTCGGCGTGGTATACCAAGCCAAACTCTGTGACTCGGGCGAAATGGTCGCCATCAAGAAAGTTCTTCAGGATAAACGATTTAAAGTAAGCATATTTATACAATATTATTTTTTAATATATATATATATATATATATATATATATCAGAAAATAATATTGTATATTAATATTGAAAATAATATTGTATTCGTTATTTTATTGTTTGTATATTATTTTATTATTATATATATATATATAAAATAAAAATCTAATATATATATATATATATATATATATATATTAGATTTTTATTATATATATATATATATATATATGAATAAAATAATATACAAACAATAAAATAACGAATTAAAAATAAAAATGTGTTAGAAGCATTATCACGTAGAATAATAAAATGACATCTTATAGACATCTGTATTTACTTCGTTAGTTTTATTTTATTTCATGTTTATATTATCTTTTTATTCTATATTTATAATATTACTCTGTATTTGTATATTCTATATTTCTATATTTATTCTTTTATTTTCTTTTAATTTATTATTTTTTATCACGTTTTAGTATTGTACTTTATTTTATTTATTTAACGAGTTAATTAACGAGTTTAAGAAATATATATTAAATAATTAAACGTTTTTTTTTTTTCAGAACAGAGAATTACAAATTATGCGACGCCTTGAGCACTGCAACATTGTGAAACTCAAATATTTCTTTTACTCTAGTGGTGATAAGGTAATTATCTTATCTTTAAGCCTTCTATAAATTTTAAGCGGAAATGAGCTTTTGTCTGTTATATAAAAATTCAAAGATTCTGTCATTTCGTCGAGAATCTCGTGGAAAAATGACGAAATATGCGACGTTAATCATTATATCGCCACACGATTATGGACTTTATTGCTATTGATTTATTATATAATAACGTGTGTTTATAAAATAAAATGAAAGATGTTTATTTAAAGCATGCCACATTGTTATGTTCTTTTAGAACATCTTAACCGCGACTAATCCGGTTTTTCACATTGACGTAAGTTGAAGCACACCCAGTAGTTTGTGCGAAATACCCTCTTTTGGCGAAAAAAAAAAAAATTGTAGGCAAATTTTCGCTTTCACATAAAAACATACATCTTCACATTCGTATTATTTTTTTGAGACGTCATTTATTAAATCTTATTTTTGATCTGGATCTAGATAAATCACGCTGCTTCGCTAGTCTTGTTATTTTGTAACTTCTTGAACAACGTGTGTGTTAACTTAAATGTGAATAACATGAGAACGTCGATATGTGTGTCCAAGAAAAATAATGAAGAGAATAATTCAAATGACGTGGTCTATAATTAATTAATTTTAATCACAAGTTCTTTGAAACATTTTTTTATTGATTTTTTTTTTACCCAAATTAATAACCTGAAAAAAAGATTTTTTGAACAAATGAATGATTAATAGATAATATTTTCATATTTTAATTTTTAATTAATTCTTAAAATTTATCAAAATATTTGTTTAATATTTGTTAAAAATTTGAGAATTAGAAAAGTAAGGAAAAATTTATGATTGAACTAATTTAAAACAAAGCTTTCTTTATGAGGAAGCAAAAAAAACTAATAAAAAAAGAAAATTTTTCTTAGAGTTTGATTAAAGAGAATTTGTCATTAAAATTTAGAATTGTTGAGTATATTTTTTTTTTTTATTTTTTTTTATTTTTTTTTGGGGGGGGGGGGTAGCATAAACATTAATTGCGATAGCATAATTAATGTTTGGTTTTGAAGTAGTGTGCCTTTGAGACGATAAATATCTAGACAGATCTCAGCTTATATAAATATCGCAATAGGATTATCTTTTTTCTTTTTTCTTTTTTTAGAAGGACGAGGTTTATCTCAATCTAGTCCTGGAATACATACCGGAAACTGTGTACAAAGTCGCTCGACATTATAGCAAAAGCAAGCAGACGATACCAATCAGCTTCATCAAGGTGAGTTATTTCTAATGTTTCCAGAGAATCATAAGGTAAAACAAAAAATAAAAATCATATATTTCTCAATCTATTACTTCCGTTTTCATACAAATAAAATTTATAATTTTGCTATATAATAAAAAAAGTCTTTGTAAACTTATGTATATCACAACATATTGTATATATGTAGTGTGTATATATATGGAAAATATATGAAGATAATCTTTGATTTTTTTTGTAGCTATATATGTATCAACTGTTCCGTTCGTTGGCGTACATCCATTCGTTGGGTATCTGCCACAGAGATATTAAGCCGCAGAATCTACTCTTAGATCCGGACACTGGCGTCTTGAAGTTATGCGATTTCGGTTCGGCTAAACATCTAGTGAAAGGCGAGCCCAATGTGTCTTACATTTGCAGTCGCTATTATCGCGCACCTGAGCTCATTTTTGGTGCTATTGATTATACTACAAAGATCGGTAAGCTAACAAATTTTGATCGATCCAAAAATTTAAGAAATCATCTTTAATCGCGTTCTATTACTTTTTAATTTTTATCAGATACGTGCTGGAATTTCTTAGACTTTTATAACACATGATGAAATGTAGAAAATTCAATTTCTTTTTAAATTTTTATATTGTATTAGTATATTATAAATTATAATATTCTTTTACAATAAAGTTATATTTTTATTACATCTCTTTTCTAGTTTAATTTTCTTGATATATTTTTCTCTTATTTTCTCAATAGATGTTTGGAGCGCAGGTTGCGTACTAGCAGAATTGTTGCTAGGCCAACCGATATTTCCCGGCGATAGTGGCGTCGATCAGCTGGTAGAAATTATCAAAGTCCTTGGTACGCCTACACGTGATCAGATACGTGAAATGAATCCCAACTATACCGAATTCAAATTTCCACAAATTAAGTCACATCCTTGGCAAAAGGTAAAATTTACTGTTTTACTTACAAATAATTTTACAATACTATTACATATCTGACATATAGTACTTAAACACACACACACACACATCCCTAGCAATATTTTCCAAATACTTCATTTTATTTCGTGATTGTCTCTTGTTTCACACATATGTCTAGCATTTTGTGACTAAAAACTCCTTATAAATAATAATGAAGAGCCAATTTTTGTTTTAAATCCATATCTTTGAAAATAGAAGTAATAGAAGTTACTTCAATTTTTCAAATATGTATGAATTTTTTTTTTTTTTTTTTTAAATATATATAAATTTCAGACGATCTGGTAATAACAAAAAAGAGTTGATTTATTTAATTTTATAACAAAAGGAAAAAGGTAGGATCAAATTTTTTATGAGATATTGTAATAAAAAATTATTCAATGCACACTTTTGGGAAAAGGAAAGTATTTTTTTTGTGTTTAAAACTTTATGGATGACGTATTAACGGCATTAGTGGCTCGATATGCCATTCATCAATACATGAACTCGTGGTTTGCAGTATATGCTTCAACGAATGAGTGAAACACCTGTGTGTTCCACGGAGCACCAGAAGATTAGAGTAAGTGGTCCGACTTGCAAGTTCTATCAACATATAACTGGTACAAATTTTCTCTATCTTGGCTCATTATACTAACATCCAAACTTTCATCTCGATATTCGGACAAACGTGCAGATTTATCTCCAATCTATTCGATAAACTAACTTTAAAAGGGATAAAAAAATAGGAGAAAAAAAAATAATTTTTATTATTTTCTCTATGTAATTATCTTCCTCATGTGACAATCTCCTTGTTGTCCGGTCATCTCATCTGATAACGTTACTAACGATTTACCGTACCTCTTGTATTTGTTGTGGCGATTGAAAATAATTAAGAGTATCACTTACTCTGATATTCTGGTGAGATTTGCATTTATGCCAAACAAGGAATGAATAACATATTTTAGTCTTATCGATCAAGAGTAGTGCTTGGAGTCTGTTGTTCATTTTAGATATATATACATATTTATTTCTCTTACATTGTAATTCGATTATCATGCTGATACATTACATAAATAGAAAGATTGCATGTACACACACGCATACACATACACACATAAGGAGAGTGAGGATAAGAAAAAAGTAAGAAAACGCCCTTATTTTGAAAAGTACGGATTAAAAAAAAAAATGTTTTATATTAAAAGTTATAAGGTTTCAAGACCTTGGATCATTTTGTAAAGATTAGCTGGAATTTTTTAAACAAGAGCATCTCTTTTATTGCATATTCTTATAATTGATATCGTTTTCAAAATGTCATAATTAAATCGTCTTTTGTTAAGAACTTTTTAAGTTATATATCGGCCACTTTTGGTAAATTGGATGATTTAGAAAATTCCTAATAAGAGAGAATTTAATTATATTGTTTTGAAAATATTTTGATATCAGTTACAAGAACATGCAATAATAATGGAAATAATTCCTGTTTAAAATATTCAAGATAACTTGTATATGATCTTGCCAAAGAGACTTAAGATGAAAACTATATTACTCTTTGATATAATATATGAAATCCAACAATTTTCTTTAAAATAATTATTTTCAAAAACCTAGATTTCAAAATAGAATAGATATTTTATTTTTTCCACACCTTGTATGTATGTGAATGTGCGTATGTGTATTAAATTCCATGTGGCACAGATGTTTCTAAATGATATTAATCATAATCGTCATTTTATAAGATCATTTTTAAGCATTATAAAAGACTATATATACTCAGTGAGCAGTCTTTACTTGAACTTACTATCCTGTATATAGGATGAAATGTTATAACATATCAAAATTAACAACATATTTTGCGACAAACTATGTATTAAACATTATATATTGTATCCAAAAACGAAATCTTTATAATTTAAAATAAATAAAACCATTTGCTAAAGATTAGGTGGTATTTTACAGATTCCATATGAAGATCTTATCAAAGTTTATGACATTTATTAAAGGCTAAAGCCATTTTTACGTTATTAATATCTTATTCTGGCTACTAATTGTTCATATAACTTTCAGTCTTTAATTAAATCTTACAATATATGCAACAGGGAACAGATTAGTTGGCACTTCATTAATCTATTTAGATTCATAGAAACAAAAGCCTTTATTAAATATTCTGGATTGGAGCGTTAACTGACTACACTCATTCTCTTCTTACCGCTTTACTATAAAATCGTATATAATAAAGATGATTACATAACGGATTTTATCGCTCACTTTATAATCATGGAATAACAATTAAATGTTGAATTCAAGATATGAAACATAATTTGACATGGATTCGATGATGATTGCAGGTGTTCAGGGCGCGCACACCGCCAGAAGCAATGGATTTAGTTGCACGATTGTTAGAGTACACACCATCGCTGCGTATGACACCACTGCAGGCATGCGCGCATTCCTTCTTCAATGAGTTGCGTGAACAAGGAACACGGTTGCCAAGTGGCCGCGAACTACCGCCGCTGTTTAACTTCACCGAACATGAGTTGCGCATCCAGCCGGTCCTCAATAGCATGCTGATACCCAAGTATATGCAATCGGCCACCGCTACCACCGGTACGGAGGGAACTCCTGGCGGGGGCGGCGGGGGTGGAGGTGGCGGTCAATCGGACGCCACGGGCGCCGCCGCCGGCGCTAGCGGTAACTCTAATGATAATAGCGTTATCAATCCTAATACCTCCACCAACACCATCAGTACCAATACGCAAAACTCCGATTCCAGCCAATCGAACATGGCTTGAATCGCTTTGTTCTTTTTTCTTTTTCTTTTTTTTAATGTTATCAAAGAATCAGATTACAGCGTCATGACGAATCTATCTCTCTTCTGACGAGGATGTCCATGTTGTAAATGCGATATATTGCATTGCGGAGTTTATAGATATAAGATTTTTTCACCTTCTAGAACGAGAAGTAGCGTAGTACAGCGACGCGACTCGGCGAGATTAAGGTTTCTCATTCATCACTGTAATAGTCATATTGAATATATTTATGACATCAGGAAAGAATCGTATATGTTGATGATCTTTGTTGCATGATACACAACTTGTATTTGATGAAATAGACTTCATGAAACATGCTAACTCTTTCTTAGTTACAAATTTATGAAAACTAAAAGAAAAATCTACTTGCTATATTTTTCTTGAAGTTGATAAATTTGTGTTGCTTGATTTGTGCAAATTGGTGAAAGCTCGATATGTTTATATATATACATATAAATTATTTACTAAAAGAAAAGTATAATTTACTTATTTGTAATATATTTTTCTTGAAATTGATACGTAAAAAAAATTTGTGTACAATATTATGCATGAGAAAAATACCAATTTGTACGATTTTCTATTTCTGATGCTACAAAACAATACGACTTTTACAGAAGCCTTAATGCTATATCGTTGCCGAATCGGATTCAGTGTATATATATATATGTAGGAAGTGGTCCTTCTTTAATTTTAAATAATCGCTGAGAATGCGTTTATACTCTAGTTAAAGATAAACTAAGAGGATGTGTAATCTAATGTGTCTCTAGTAATGTCGTTTGCATCACCATCGTTTTATACTTTAAGACACTGTGGTATCAAAGCTCGACGAAAGTATCAATTTAAAAAGAATAAAAATACCGACAATTGAAGGATGCTACTGTCTTTCGTAGACCAGAACGATGCAATTTGATATGACAAATTCTTAATTATATATCTTATGTTTATATAAAAAAAATGGTCCCTCTCTCTTTAACTGATAATTAAATGCGACTTTAAATAAAATAGTCGAATGTCCGTATCGTGAACTTTTTTCGCGATCAAAGAATTGTTTTTATTGTGAATTTTTTTTGCAGTTTTTGCTCTTATTTTTAGTGGCATATAGAATGAAAATATTGCTTTCTCACTCAATATTTATCACATGGTCATGTGGCAAATAATAAATCACGACAGCAGTGTAAAGAAAGAATATTATGAGTTGTTTTATAATACATGATTGCAAAAATTACGGAGTTTACTGTACGAACATTCAACTGCATGTGTATATCGCGTTAGATTATTTGTAGATATTTCTAGGAGGCGTTAAATATCTGCAAAATTAATTCTTCAGAAAGTACCAACGGTTAAAGGAAAACTATTATGCTATTAACGTAATTCGATGGCAAATAAGCTGTTCTGTTGTCGAATTGATTTAAGAATGCACAGAAACTAGTTTTTCTTTAATCAAAAAATAAGCGATCCGGCACATTCTAGTTGAAAGCAAACTAAAACAATGTGTAATCAAATGTCTAGCAATTTGTTATTACATCAGCTTTGAGGAGGGTACCGATGAGGATTGGAGAAAGATCATCGTGCTATTGATGTAATTTAGCGTATATATAAGAATTGATCGTTCTTTAATAACTATAATAACTGCTAAACGCGTGATTCTAGTTATGGAAAACTAAAAAAAGATGACATCCGGTAACATTATTTTATTAAGACAATACAGGATCGAAACCGATATAATTTCATTAAGTTTATATTTGAAGATTCTCTTTCTTTATTTATTCGCAGATCAGTAAAGTATCTTATAATACATTTTTACTGGAAAGTGGGTTTTATCGGAACTATACCGGTTTCGGATCTTTGTACATGGTCATTGCTGCGAGATCAGTTAAAAATAAGAAAACAAAAAGGAGTGAATTATTATACTCTCTACTCACAAGGCAAGTTACGTTTTCAAAGTATAATTTCTCAAGATTTCAGACTGAAGACAAATGTATTAAGAATGAGTAACAAAATAACACTGAATATAAAAATGACAAGTAATAATGATACTAATATATCAATAAAACTAACGATACATGTTTTGTCTCAACTGAAATGATCTTGTAAGCAAATTATCAAGAAAAGAATATTCTCTGTCTTGTGTTTAGATTTCTAACGAATTTCTTTCATAGATTATTACTGGCTATACTGATAAACAGCAAAGTAAGTTACAGAAGATATTTTTTTTTCAGATATAAAAACTGATCGACTCGTCGCAAAATGACTAAACGCTATTGTACGCCAGCATAATTAGAAAGAATGTTAGTTAGCAAGCCGGAGCATTTAACGAGAAGACATATTCGTGCCTATCGGTCATATCTCGGCGCGTTAAGTCATTATCCCTAGCACTCTGTCGCTATTATACTATGACTCTTCGGATTCTCGGCTGTCCAAATTTTTTCTTTTTTTTTTCTTTTTTTTTCTTTTTTTTTTAATCGTAGATGACGAACTTCTGATTGACCCAACAGAACGATTTATCATACTTTTAATGACATGTACATGGCGAATGGATATTACATTAATGAAGTCGCTTCAATAATGAAGAAAGCTTTTTTTGCGTGTTGAACATATTTCCGAAATTAGTTATACGGAAAACAATTGAATATTCGAATTTTTTTCGAAAAAAAAACATGATAAACAAAAAAGAATACTTTTTAAGGTTAAGAAGAGAGGGCTTATATATCATATTAAATCCTTCGTTTTGCAAGAATTACGAAATAATTTGTAACATAATTTTTATTTTCAAAATATAATTACAACATTTGAAAAAAGATAATATTGAGATGTAAAATAATAAATATAAACTATCTTTATATACATATATATATATTTTAAAATTTATTATTGAGTTATTATTAGCAACAACTTGTAATATGTTAACTATTATAAGAAATGCAGTTATGTGAAAGTCAAATCCATTTGTTAATGTTTTTGACAGAATAGAAAAGCTGTAAAAAATATAAAATATAAAAATATAATTTTTTAGGTTTAAAAATTCAAAGATGTATACACACACACACACACACACATACACACAGGTACAGGGGGATTCATATCTTTAAAATGTATATCTGTGTAGTAATTCTATGTTGTGTAATGTTGTTTTTAAGTTATGTATTCCTTAAATTAAATGACATACAAATATTTATAATCATCATTTCGAAAATGTCTTGCAGTTACAAAAATATGAAATAAAAAAAAGAATCCTAATTCAAAAATTCCAAGGACTAAATTTTGACATATTTTTATTCAGGCCAAACTAAAGTTATTACATTTTCTCATTAAAACTTAAATAACAAATAACTTTTACCTAAAATATTTTTCACAAAAATGCTTTGTTTTTAAATTATTCAGCTGATTCAATGGATTTATGAATCACCCTGTGTGTATCGTGTTTCACATATACACATAAGATCAAACTTTTACACTTGAATTCCGGGTCACGCAGTCTCGCATGTATACATATCATTGCATCCAAAAAGATATCAAGTAGTTTTTTTTTGTTTTTTTTTTTTTTTAAACTAGAGGTGAAAACAAAATGGCGTACGTAAAATTTGAAAAGAGAAAAATCTAGAAAAGTTAAAGATTTGAAGGTGAATTTGAATTTTATGGGCATGTTACAGACATTAAAATTAAATTTTTAGACCACAAATATTTTTTCTTTTTTTTCTTTTTATTCATGTTATATATTTCTCACGTTTTAAATAAAATCACACGTCTATTCCTTTTTATTTTGGAAAAATACATGAAATGTGCTCTGCAAAATGTCTTCCGATTTTGAAAAAAAGTACATCTTGCACAAAAAAAAATTTGCAAACGTATCAATGATAGAAATATTAAACTCTAGCCATATATGTGTACAGATACGAATCACACCGTTCTAAACAACTATACTCAAATCGAATTAATGTGATTAAAAGAAGCTAAACTACTACATAAGATATACTATTGCATAGAATGCGTTTATTGTAGAGCAAACTTGGACAAAAGCAATTTTTGGATAAATTGATTTATTAGCTAGCTAGGTGTGGTGCGCGTGTTATAAAGATAATTATTCTGTAATTTTTTTTCTCTATTTTTTTGCAGCGTATTTATATAAATCTTTGCTGAGAGATGGCTGGCTTGATACAAAGGCTCGAACTATCTTCCTCGTGTTATCACGTTGATAGCATAATGCGAAAGCATTCTTTCGAAAAGAAATTTCGGAATGATGGAAATTTAAATTTGGCGAAATTACACCGGCTTGTATCTCTAAATCTGTTTGCTTCAGTATGCACTCCTTCTGCCTTCTCTTTTCTTTGAAATATATACATCTTGATATACATTTATATTTTATTTAACAACGAAAGAAAAGTGTAACTGAAATAAACAGGTCTCCTGTTTCTCTTAAGTTTTAGGCGACTATCAAGAGAAGTGTTGAATTGGGAAACGGAGGAGAGATTAGCTGGAAAGCTGTGAAATAGAGATACAATATATCTTAATACGAACATTGAATCAAAGCACAGCTTGGACATAGATATTGTTGATTATTTATCGTGATTATTATTATTATTAATAAACGAAAAATTCATCGATTTTCGATTTTAATTAATTCCTTTCTCACATCTCATCTCATCTAATCACAATTTGTCTTTTCAACATCGTTTAAATAACGCGTCAGTATCGGGATATGAAAAATTTACGAACGGAGTTTCTGTATTTAATGATTTATTAAGAAGCACAACAAACATATAGTGTGAACATCAATATAGAAGACAAATGTAAAATATATTGAGTCTGTCTCAATATTTTCAATATTGATCGAGAAATTCGTTTATTTTGCTTTTTCTTTTATTAATGTCAAAAGCTATATGAGAGAAAAAATGAACGAATCTTTCGATAGAATTAAATATACACATATACGTATATATATATATATATATAATTTAATTTATAGAATTAAATATGTAACGTATATTAAATATGTGACATGATAACAACTGCTGTTGTAAGAAAAAAGGAACAGGAAAAAAGATTAGAGAGAAAATATATTTCTAAATAATATTAATTAAATAATATATTTATTCATTAAGTTTTCTTTTTATTCTAACATCATTCGTAGTTTTTCTTGAAGGGTAGTAAATTAAATGTAACATTTTTGTAAAAGAAGAACAAAAAATTAATAAAATAATGTAATATCTAGAATATATACGTGTATGTGTCAATATATATATATGTGTGTGTGTGTGCGTATATGTATATATTAAATTAGTGCAAAAGATATAAAATGAAGAATTCAAAATTGTAGAAAAAGGAAAAAGAAGTACATTGAAGCTAATACAGTATATAACTATTTTAATTAATTTTACAAATTATTTCAAATTTTAGTAAGGGAATTTTTATTTTGAATCTTATTGTATGTGAAAAACTTTTGCAACAATATAATATATAATGTAATATATTTTACGTTTTGACGTAACGAATGCTTGTGTGCTTATAACGTTATTTTTATCATGATATATGTTAATGTATGTTTAAGATAAAAATGCTAAGCAAGTGCATTTAGCACTTATAGTACAAACCGATACTACCATACTCCTTCGCAAAAAAATAAGCATTTTTTTCATTGTCAAAATTTTGAGTCATACTGTATACAATTTATGTTTTTTAATTTTAATTATATTAAATAATGTTTATATTTAGAAGAATAGAAAAGATAAAAATTATCTTTTAATCTTAATTTTGAATATCTTACACATATAATTTCACACAAAGAATTTTCTCCAAATTTACTTTAATTCATCCATTTTTTCTAAAGACATGTTATATATATACAGTATATATATCCCTTTAATTCATAAAGTTAATAATTTATTATAGATGTCTTTATATATCAAGGTATTTGATATTAAGGTGAGAGTGATTACGAATAATGTTAACTTTTCCTCGAAATCTGATCTTAGCGTTCGATTTAAGAGCCCTAAATGGACATCCTCTTCAGAAAGGTATAAGAAATTTTACGTAAAGCAAAAAAAAATCTGAATCTTTATAATACAAAAAATTTATAATTGATAATTTATTTTTTTATCATAACCTTGGAAAAATACATAATCGTATAAAAAGGATCTCGCACATTTTAAATGTAAAATTGGCTTTGGTCAAATTGGCTACATAGTACGGAAAATATTTATACGTATTATGTATTATAGATTATTGAGCATAATCGAAATTTGTAACATGGAATAGGAAATGTAGGAATCTCGTATTTTAATAGTCTCTAATGACACTCACTTTTTAAGTCATCCTATTATTTACAATTTCAATTTTTGGATTATGCTCATAAAAACTTTTCCTCAACATCATTTAAAATATGCGGGGTTTTTATATGATTATATATGTGTATATATATGTGTATAATTTTTCTTTTTTTTTTCAAATTTCACGTTTTTAAAAAAAGGGTGCAAAAATTATTTATTTAATTATATTTCAATTATTCTTATTTGTTTTATATACGGAGAGATATATAAGAGAAAGAAAATATGTATATATATATATATATTTGCTTATATTTTTAAAATTTTTGCATATTTTTAACAATATTAAATCTGAAAATTTCTTTAAGGGGAATATCTCTTGAAACCGCAAAAAATAGGTGCGATAAAAGAATCGCTTGCGACAGATTACTTGAAATATAAATGAATTTATTATTTAGAGTACTGTTTCTACATAGATTTGCGGAAAAAAATGAGATTGTAAAAAAAGTTTATTTATTAAGATATATAGAGTAATAAAAAACTTTTTTATTTTTGGTTTTACTATTTAATAGCTCATAAGCAAAGTTTCGAGATGTAATCGATCCTTTTTTTATTTATTTTTTTATTGATTGAAAATCTGAAATAGAAGGGAAAAAGTTATTGATAAAAAGGGGGGAGGGGGATAACACATTTTTTCAAAAATCTTCGACTCTTTTTCATTTTATTTACATAACGAAGTAGATTTTCTTGGCAACATTTTCGTTAGAGTTTGTAGAGGAGTTAATTACAAATTAACAAATTTAAATACTTGTATTTATTTTTGAAAAATTGTGGTAAAAGGAAAAAAATTTTTTTTTACTCTATATATTTTAATAAATAAAGGTTTTTGCAATTTTAAATATCTAACGTTTGTTTGTAAATTAATATTGAAACTAATACTCTAAACAATAAATTTATTTATATTTATTAAGTAATTTGTGCAAGCGATTTATCATACAAACATTTGTATAGCAAATATATATAAAAAAAAGCTAAAACAAAAAATCTACGGTTCTAAATCTTCTGATAAAATTATTAAAATTTTTAATCTAGATTAATATATAATATTTAAATTATTTCTTTTCTGTTAGAGAAATAAAAATAACAAAAGTTACTTTATTTATAAAAATATCTATGAAAGAATTTTATTTCAATAATAATAATAATAATAATAATAAATTTTAGATTATAATATAAAATAAAATTTCTAGAAAAATTTTAATATACAGAGAATAAGTAATAATTTATAAAAATGAATAAATAAGTTACAGAGTAAAAATATATGTATTGCCAATTAATTTATAAAACATTTTATAAACTTAATTTTTTTATTTGCGTTAAAGAAGAAAACATCAAAAAACTTTGCGTCTTCTTTTTTTTTTACACTCCTCAATATCGCATTTTAGATGAGGACAAAGATGCTAAGGAGGCGAAGGAGCAAGAAGGTCATCAGGAGCAGCAAGTAGTAGATGGCGAATAATTGAAGAAACTACATCAGATGATCGCAGAGCAAGTCGCGCGCCGGTCGGGATGGACACGACGACGTTATGACGGACGAATAAAATGATAAATCGAGATAACATCTTCGACCGTGCAGGCGCAGTAAGTCCTTAATGTTTAAAATTCATGAATGTACGATATTAGGGAAAAATTGTTTAATATACATAGAGCGAAATGCGCGCGTACGTAAGCACGTAAGCGACAAAAATATTTACTACACAGTTAAATAAAAAAAAATTATAAAAAAAGTAAACGGAGTAGTGCTAGTTATCACCACGCCTATACGATAAAAACGCGCTAATTCAAATGTCGTGAATAGGTGTGAGAGATTATGAGCGCACGTATGCATGTGTGTGTATGTGGAAATAAAAATGCAATTGAACGCGAAAAAGAGAGAAAAACATGTACATACATATATATGTATGTAATATATAAATAAAGCGCATATATATATGGATATGTATATGTATGTATAGGTAATTAATTATACGATCACACACTGTATTACACGATGAGAAAAAGTAAAGAAAAAAAGTAGTAAGACTCTTATTACACGATTGCTATGTTTACAATTATTATATATATACATAATTGCAATGTCCTATAAATATATATATATATAAATAATTATAAATACACACAAAAACACACATCTTTACCTACCGTTCTTATTTCGCTATTCCTCCTCTAGGTTTTATCTTTCTCTTGAATGTTGTTTTTAGTTTTACAAGACATGACGACGCAAAAACGCATTAATTGTGATGACGATGATGGCGAATATCTTATAATATAACTTTACTCTGGATGTGTTTAAGCGAGAAAAGATTGCGCGAGACCACCGTCAGTCACTGCGGAGTCACCTTATATATAATAATATTATTATTGTACATTTTGTGGTTTATTTAACACAATAAAATATTAACAATAATGTTAATCGCCGCTCAATTCTTGTCATTTAATGTATTACCGCACATAGAATAATTTTGCATATGTACGTATATGTATCAATGTGATATATACTATATACTTGATGTACAGAAAAAGAGAGAACAAATATTTATATTGGACGTATTACATCTTTATAGATTTATGAAATATCGAACGTACTACAGCACACATTTTTACTTAAATACGGCTATGGATTTTATATTATTGATATAAACGCAAGCAGATTTTCGGAAGTAAAAATTAACTTTATCAGTAAAGAAAAATGATAGTGAATTAGTCTTGAAAATTTTCAGCATTACAGAAATATATCTTCAAAATCTTATTAGCCAAGAAGTACCTTCCTAATCATAGCGCCACTCACGAGCTCATCATCACTATCGCGTAATTCAATGCACTTGCTGCTACATAAGTATTGTAGCAATGGTAAACGATACTTGCCACAGAAATCAACGAATTTGATGTGCTCCACTCGATTATTGAAGAAAACTCCTGCACAAAAAAATGATTTGATCTTGATACATATATGCAAGGTCCGATCAAAAATGTTGTATCATAAATTTGACAATTTAAAATTTGCTATGTTGCATATTTTTGAAAATCTGTCAAGTGTTGTAAAAAGTGTATAAAACTGTGAAGGAAATACGAAAGCTACTATAAAAACTAAAGTATCCTTAATGTTATATTATCATAGGCTATTTATATCAATCTTATAAAAACACTCCCTGAAAATTCCCTAATCTTCCAGATATTTTTGTTCAAAATTCTACAGAGAAGAATATTTCAGATTTTTTGGTGCAACTTTCTATAAGTTTCTTTTTAGTATGCATTTTCTAACATTTTTCACCCATATGAAGGCAAAACACAAAATCATTTAAGTTTCAAATGTTAGATGTGCAAATGTATTAAAAAAAAAAAAAAACATTTTCATTTTTTATTATTACAATATTTTGTTAAAACATTGAATGTATAAACAGAGACACATATATATCTATAATATAATTCAAACTTTATCTTTTATAATTCTTTAATATTTTTTTTTCAGTCATACATACATATTTCTCTTATTAATAGGATATGCGTAGAATAAAAATGTCGTTGTATTTCTTTATTTTTTACTGGCTTTCTCACTTTAAGTAATTTAATTATGTTGTAAATATGAATATACAAATAGAAAAATAGCATATGAAGAAATTTTTAGATTAAAAAAATATGATTGAGGGTAGAAGAGAAATTTAAAGTTCTTAGAATGGTGGAAATCGATTATATTACATCTATATGCTAAATTATTGCACTGCTAAAAAATACTGACCCTTGCATTTGGGATTGACACAATGGTGAGCGCTATTAAGATACTGCACTAAGTTGCGTGGCAAACTCTCATCGTCGTAGCGAACGTTGTTGGTCTTGATGACGCGTGCCGCTAATTCCAATAATGACGGCGGATTGTGCATCATGTCGGATACGAATCTCACCACCAGCGGATTGTCTCGGAGAGATAACTAGGAAAAGCATATAAAATGCATTTGTCGCATATTATTATAAATTTATTTATTGTTATGGTTAGTATAGTTAGTTATGTATAGGTTGTTGTTAAATATATTCTTAAAAAATTACTTACATATATACACTATTTTCCGACATAATTGCTATTCAAATTGAGAGTCCAGTTTGGTTGCACGGTGCTTTAATGAGGATATACAAAAAGCTTGTACTGCGCTATGATAAGTTCCAATTCGAATAGCGATTATGAAAAGTGGAGACGTAATGTATATGTATGCAATTTTTATTTATATTTTTATTCATGAAATGAATTTTTTTCTGTTTCTTGTGTTATTTGATAAGTTTACCGGAAGTTGATTTCTGAATAGTTCTCGTAGATAAAAGAAAATAATTAGAAATATCATTATTTGTGACACTTACTTCGGTTAGACATTTCAATGTTATTATTTCGGTAGGCAATGTCCGCAGCCTGTTCTTATGAAGTGCTAAAGTTTTTAGATTTGTCAAATTGGCTATCGAGCTTGGCAAGCTCTCCAACATATTATCACAAAGCACAAGAGCTTGCAGAGCTTTTAGTTGACCGAGAGTGGAAGGTACCTCTGTTAATCTATTGTCTCCCATCGATAAAATTCGTAATCTTTAAAAAATTATAATATTCGATGAAATTGACAAATTATCTTTTATATAAAACTTTTTTATAAAACATAATATAAACAAAGCACAATTATTTAAATTATGGCAATTAAAATGATAGAAAAAATTAATTGAGTTTTATATAGTTATTTCAAATTCTCTTTCCCTCTCTCTAATGTTATAAGAATTTTCAAATTTTATATAATAAATAATTATATCTTTTCGTTAAGATGTCTTATCTACAAAATTTTTTTGGAAATTACTTTTAAATATAGAAGCGCTTAAAATTAAAAATTAAAGAATTTTATACGCTACATTTTCAAAAGTTAATATAAAATAATAAAATAATAAAAGAAATAGATATTTAAAATATATAAATAAATGATAAATAATAAATTGCTTTATAATTGATTTTTAATATATTAATTTTTAAAGTAATAAAGACAGCATGTAAATTTTATTATATATCATAATAATTGCATTAAAGTTTGTGGTTCCTCTGACTCAGTAGATATAAAATGTGATTATTTCTACACTATAATCTATTTCTTTAAAATTTCTCTCTTTTATATATCTTTTATATATTTTCTCTCTTTTATAAATTAATTATAAATTATAAAATAAATTTTTTTATATTACAATCGAAAAATATTTTTATATACTCCAATATTCTTTACATAATTACAAAATTATAATTGTATTTATAATTTTCCATCGCCGATTAATTTGTTAATTGCTAATTCATTAATAATGTTGTCTATAATCATCAAAACTTTAATTATCACTAAAAATTTAGTAGAAGTCGCAGTTACCTTTGTAGTTTCCAGATATCTTTGGTAATCTCATTGATGCGATTACCACCCAAGTAAAGGTATCTCAAAACAGCTAGGTCGAGCACTTGATTAGGAAACTCTGTGAGCCTATTTCCGCTTAAATTGAGTTCCCTCAAATTAGCCAAATTTTCGAAATCTTTAGCCAATCCATCATTGGTCAGGTTGTTGTGTTTTGCGATCAAACAAGTCAAAGGGCAATCTTCCCAAAAATTTGGCAATTTGGCAAGTCCGCAATTCGAGATGTCAAGGGAATTCAGACTGGTGAACTTGTTGATACTGATAGGAAGAGTTGTGAGACGGTTTTGACTCAATAATAAAGTGTCCACGTGCTCTGGACATTTGGTATTAAGGAATTGCTTATCCATTATTTCATCATCCAGTGCCAGATAGGATAGATCCAATGTTCTCAGATTGGAATCCGAATCGCTGGAGTCCGATGTGTAGTTTTCCATAATTGAGCTTTAACATTCACTTATTTCAGGCCTCTTATTTACATATTTATATAACGCTGAAATGAGCAAATAGTTATTCGAATAAAGACATTTCATATAATTAAATTTAAATATTTATATGTGTGTATGTGTATATGTTATTGTATGCTTTTTGTAGAAAGACTAAATTTACAAAGAATCTACACACACAATTTGTTTATTTAATTAGTATTAATAGATTTATATTTATGATTTAATATAATTATATAATTATACTGTGTGTTTATAAACTGAATATTTTTCCAAAATTTTTTATTGGCTCTTTATAATGTGTCAATCATATGATAACACATTGAACGCAAATTCACATCATCAGATACTATTTATATGAACACAACGAAAAATAGTTGGCCACTGTTTACATTTCCTTACTGTTTCTTCGTCATGCTTGTGTAATTACGATAATGATGAAGCATTTTACATAAAATTATCATTTTTTGATTATGTAAGCTTTTTTTTGAGAAACTTTTGAAAATTTGCAGTAAAGTAAAATATTAAATTAATAAAATAAAATATATGATTTTTCATACATTATCATACGATCATTATAAAGAGTCGATCAAAAATTTCGAAAAAATATTCACTTTGATGTGAACAGTATAATTATTATTAGTCATATGATCATTGCGAAATAATTTTTAAGCATTTTTCAAAATTTATTCGTGATTAAAAATATAATTTATATTCTTTATTTTACTAAATACTCTTTACTATATTTTTTATTATAATCATATAGTTATACAGTTAAATACGCGCGTGCACGCATGCACGTATATATACATGCACCACGTCATTATCATATGTTCAACGCATGCAGATTAATTATCAGAAATCGATAAGATTCTGAGAAAGCTGTTATGGCAAATAACATTCTCGTTAATTAGGTATATACTTTCTTGTGAAAAAAAAATTTCAAATAATTTATTAAAAATAATATAAAAGAAGAATGTTATTTACAATACAATCAAATGTCTTTTTAATTATAATTAATGATAATTATTTTCATAACAAAGATATGAAAAATGTAAATATTTCGATTTCTTCTCTTTAAAAACTTTAAAAAAGTTTTAAAAATAAAAAATTCATACAAACAGAAGGTATATATGTTTTAATTTGATCGATAATTGTGTAAATTCATTGGATAAAATTTACATAATTTATTGATAATTTTGTTTTAGCATTAGAAAGACATATTATGTGTGATATAAAGTTGAAAATTTTCACTATATTACGCCATATTGAAATTAGACAATGCAAAATAAAAAAAAAATGAAATGATGTAAAGCGAATATACGTGATCATATTTAAAATTCGCGCGCTGTTACTACGCGATTCAACTATTCGTGCCAGTTATGGCTTGCGTGACATCACAAGTTGCATAGAATGTTCCACTTACTTATTATTTTTGTTTTGTCCTCGCGAAAGAGACAATCCCGCTTGTTACTGCTAAATTAACACTTCCGGAAAGCACAATGTACGTTATTTAGTTTCAAGCGAACTAATTGATGCGAATGAAACGAGAACTAACGAGACACGCTCGGCAATCGGCACGGCGCACGGATCACCCCGGCCGCATGATATCTGGGCTTTATCAGCGTGCGCTCGCCTTTATTCCTTTTATCGCCTATCATCGCCGCTGCCGCGGCCAGTTAGTCTCCCTGCCAAGCGACCATTCGTAACCATTGACTAAATAATAATATAGAACCACTAAACTACATGATTTGGACATAACGATACAATTTTAATGTTTTGCAAAATATTAGTTACGAAAAATCAACAGAAAATTGAAAAAACCGGATTCTATATCGCGCATGCGCATGCAATAAGAAAGAAATTAAATATTATGTGAAAATGAATAATTTTAAAGCATATAATATATAGTTTTAACAAGATTTATTAGCAGAATAAAACACGTAAAACATGATGAGTATACATTTTCGAAGATATTAAGGATATAAAATTTTTATTAAACAAAACTGATATTTTAGAGAATATACATTCTTCATGTATATCTCTCCTTCAATTATTGTATATAAATTCATACTATATATGTCTTAATTCGATGCAAAAATTTAAAATGTTAACTACACGATTCCTGCATTTTAATCCATTATATATTCTTAGATATATTTTATTGCTAAATTTGCATTATAATGATTTATCTACATTTTTATACATAATTCTAAATTATTATTTTTTAAATCTAGTATAATACATACTTTTATCATAGTACTTTTATATTGAAATTAATTTAATCATTTAAAAACAACGAAAATTCTTCCTTAATCGGTTTTACGATAATTTTGAGCAACAAGTTGCAGTTTTCCCACATGACTGAAACTTTCATGTTCTCTTCATAATACCTAAGAGTAAGAATACAATTGATTTGATTCATGTTCGCCAAGTTATGATTCGAGACATGAATTAAACGATGTAGTTCGTAAACGTTCATAGATATGATCAACATCTATCGTCGTGACCTTGGCGTTGTTTAAATTTTCATAAAAAAGTTGATTGTCTCGGTTTTCCTCGGAACTATTGTTCTTCCAAGAGCATTCTATACAAATATATATCATATTCATAGTATCAATTCGTAGTTAAATATATATTTTAAGAAACTTTTTCGCAAAATTTTAAAAATAAACTTCTTTGTAATAAAATAAAACAATATTTTTACGCAGCGATAAGGGATTAATGTTGATTTACCTTCAACAGCTAGTCCAATATGTGTTGTATCTATTATTGTATCGTCTATATTGCTTCTCAAAGTGACGATATTTTCGAGACAAACTTTGAAACTCGGCCTGTCATCAGCTGCGCTCCAGCAACGCAACATCAACTCGTATAATATCAATGGGCAGTTGAAGGGTTTCAGTAGCCTGCCACCCTCATACAAATAATTCATCACTTCAATATTAGTCATGGCAAAATAGGGTTGCTGGCCTAACGTCATAACTTCCCACATTAGTACCCCAAATGACCAAACATCGCTCTGTGAATTAAATATTCCATCTAATAAAGATTCCGGTGACGTCCAACGAATGGGCAACGATCTTTCTTCCTGAAACATTTTCACGAATTAATTTCCTTATATCTTAGTTGTTTATTTTTGCATTGGTTTGTTGTAAAATTTTCTTTATTTTAATTTTTTTTAATTAATGAGTGATATAAAATCTCTGAAGCATTATAAAAAACTGGTATATTATGCCAAAATTTAGTTTCTGCTATATCAAAAATGGAATTTAATAAAATTTTGTATTTTAAATATTTATCATATAATAATAATAATATTAATAATAATAAAAATAATAATAATAATAATAATAATACTATAATACAGTAATAATATATCAATAAAATATCTAATTTATTTTAAATATTAAAAAAATACGTATATATGTATATAACATATATATA
>JBCAUJ010000089.1:10333314-10343581 GCA_038406275.1 Cataglyphis albicans | reverse complement strand
AAATGGACGCCCATTAGTCTTGTTGCGTTATTGCTTTTTGCTACGAGAGACCAGAAAGCTTTTCAGGCCGTATTTCGGCCGTAAAACGATACATTAGAACGATACTAGAACAAGGGTAGCGCGCGATTGTCCTCGTCTGACATTATCTTCCACATCTTGCATCTCGCATCCGTGTACTCAACACATCGGTGTGTGTCTTCATGGACGTCTACACACATACTCGATGAAAGAGAGACGAAGATGACGCAATTATCTCTCTTTGTCTAGCGATCAGTGTACTACCACTATCGACAATATCGAAAAGTGGATGTAGCACAGACATGAACCAATTGACTGTTTTATCGTGACTCTGGAAAGTGGATATGGTCATGTAGTTCCAGGCAGCGTAAAATGGATGTACGCGACGCTAGTGTACGGCCTAGAAAAAAATCTTACGAAAAATGGCAGCGTGGCGACTCTCAGGCTTCTCTCTGGTATGTCTATGGATGTATAAATTGCTTGATACAATATTTATTTAAAAATTTAATTAAACAAAATTTAATTTATTTAAATTTCATTCTTTGAGAGGATCTATCAGAAAAACAAGAAACCATGGTACTATCGTATGAATCTTCCTAGAGAAACTATATTCACAGTTTCGTGCATTAGGTCTAATCATTACAATCTTAATTATAGTCTTCTTTGGAAAAATTTAATCGATAATGAATCTTGCCCATGTGGACATCCTTCACAAGATATTAATCATATTGTATTTTGCTGCTCTAATACGCGTAATAAGGCAACATAATTAAGATCTGCTATAGTTTCAGCTGGCCATCAATCCATGGACATCTTTAATGTATTAAAGAATATAACCAACAAAATTTGCAGATTAATAATTGTCTTCTGCAAAACATGCAATGTGAAGATTTGAAAATCCCGCTACGTGGTCTCTCCATATTGGAAATCCCCCTTCTTCCTTGCATCCATAACCTATACTGGAGCTCACCTCGCATTTTTACTCACGTCTCCGTAGTGTGATCACTAATAGAGCGCTTGAAAATATTTAACGCCACTTATATATTATACATTGTACGTATGTCTTGGTCGTATTGACTTTCGATCGAGAGCAGGTGTCATTTAAAAAAGAAGAAGAAGAAGATATATTCATGAAGCGAAGAAGTTAAGAATTGTGCGTGCGTGTTTGTATTACAAACAATTTTTATAAAATTGGCAATTGGAAAATTTTAATATGACCTCACACGCAAATTATTATATTTATGCATTTAATATTATAGAATAAAATTTTATATTTTATATTTTATATTAAAATTTTATATTAAAATTTTATATTTTAGAGTTAGCTATCTTACATTTATATACAATAAGATTAACAACTTTACCTTATTTATCATATGTGGTACAGTAAAATTGTAAATTATTGTAAATTATTTATATATGATATTTAAAAAAAATAAAAGATCAAACTTTTGGAAGTGTATTTTACATATTATATAATAAAGTATGAAAAACAGGCAAATCCATTTTATTTTCGAGCTAATTTTTCAAAGTTTTGTATTAATAGAAATATTCATATAGTTTTCTTAAGCACAAATATGTGCTGTTGTTTTTATGATTATGAAATAATTCTTAATAATGTTAATTTTTTTTCAGATACAGAATAAATGGGAGTGTTTTGCAAAATATATCGACCACTATGGTTCTGGCATTGTAAATTTCACAAAAGCGCATATTTTTTGTTAGACTCTTTTCCTAATTCTAGGAAAACTGTCCCCTTAAATATTATTATTGCAGAAAACGCGAAAAATATCTATGAGAAAATAAAGAGAAATCAAAACATAGAATGGGCGAGCATACGAGAAGAATTTCTTAAAATTGAACTAATTACTCCAACTATTGTAGATTCCACAATTATAGACATGTGTCTTAAAGATTTTCAAGTAGATGCAGCTATTGCATATTTTAAATTTCTGAGAGAAAACAACTATCCTCTAAATGTGGCAGTGATCGGAAAGTATCTAAGACTCTATTTTTTGAAACACAATTCCTTGACTGATGTAGATAAAGCAGAAATTGTAGAAACATATAATGCTTTAAGAAAACAATACCAATATTTGGACTCTGGTACAGCTGAACATTGTATAGTAAGTTTGTGTTTAACAGATCAATGGGAAAAAACACAGGAAATAATAGAAATGATAAAGATTACTACCAATCCAGGCACATCTGCATATTCTGCATTAGCTGGTGCAGCATTTAGAAATGGAAAACCTGACATTGCATGGAAAGCATTGTCAGAAATAATATCACGCAGACTAATTCCACAAGATATCGTGTATACATCATATCTGCAATATTGTGAACTAGAAGGAACAAATATTTTTAATGATAAAATGGAAGAAATGTTTAAATTCTGGGCTGAACACAGTATAAGACCATATAATCGTGTCATGAGTGCATATATTAATACAGCTACCAAATATGGCTGGTCTGCAGCACCCACAACTATCTCCATTACGTAAGCATTATTTTACATTTTTATTTAATTTTTATATTTTTATTATGTTAATTTTATATTTTTATTATGTTAATTTTAATTTCTTTTTTAACAATTTAAAATTTAAAAATACAATAGGATAAAGTTAAAGTTAGAATCTTAACAAAATTATTTGATTTTAGTAATTAAAATTATATAAAATTTTAAATTTTACTGAAATGAATTTAAATAGAATTTAATATAAATAGAATTTTAATAATTAAAATTAGAATTTTAAATTAATAATTAGGATTTTCATAATTAGATGAGTGTTTTTCCTGTTTAGAGGTACTTGTAAACATTGTGGACATTCTTTGTCTGAGATAACATTCAGTGAAAAGGATTTTCAGAACCTGGCCGAGTCTTTGATGAAAAGGGTGATTATAGGATCAGATATTTATTACAAGACCAATCCACGAGAATTGGAAAGATTTAAAAAATTCATTGAGCAAACTAAACCCTATGACGTAGTAATTGATGGACTCAATATGACTTACATTAAAAATAATTATACACCTACATTAAAAACGGTAGCATTTTTTTTGTAATAAGAAATATATTATAAATATATGAATATAAGAATATGTTAATATATATTATACATATATAACTGTTTACATATTATATGTTAAAAAAACACTATATTTTTTTAATAGAGAGAAAAGAGATTTTTCTTCTATTTTTTAAATTTTATTTCATTAATTCTTATATTTATAAAGACATATATTGTTTATATTACAGTTGATTAAAGTGATTGACTACTTCAAAAAACGTGGTCAGAAAATTCTTGTGTTATCACGGAAACATCAGAAGAAGCTGCCTATTTTCAAATATATAGAGCAACATGCACTTGTCTTTTTGACAGACAACTTGTAAGTATTGAATTTCAATACAGTTTCCTGGGCTCATGTGACAACATTATTGTATATAAAATTAATATAAAAAATATAAAATTTTTTATGCATAATTTTTTGTATATGTATTATAAAATTATATATATAAAATTTTAGGTCTGTTGATGATCCTTATATACTTTATGCAACCATGTCAAGTGGCAAGAATGCCAAGTTTGTGTCATTGGATTTAATGCGACAACACAAGCATTCTTTAAAAGACGTGCACTTGCAAAGGGAATTTAGAAAATGGCAATGCTCGCATCAATATTTTGTAATGAAAACCGCAACCGGTATACGTATTCAGGAACCTTTTGTTTATATGCCAACTGTACAGAAAAATGGCAACTGCTGGCATGTGCCTTATGTCAATGATGATTTTACATATGCAGAGTCATTTGAATTCCCAGATAAATGGTACTGTTTGAAATACAACAAAAATTAATAAATTTTGTTATTAAATATATCAATGTTGGATAAAAGTTCTCCTTGCTAAATTTTCATCTTCAAATAGAACACTGTGCTTTCTTTATAATTCCCACTACAGTGAGAATTTTGTAACTTTTGTATTAGCAGATTTGTCTTATTATAAAGAGATATATAAATCCCACTCAAATATATCCATTTACCTTATATGCAAGGGCATGAAGTGAGTTCAAGTCAGTATTGGGCATTTAAATATAAAATATAGCTTATGTATATGTGTAAGTAAATGTTTAACATTTATATCAACATTAATATATGTAAACGTATATAAAAAATACGTGAACAATTCACGTAAATGTAATTTTTGAAATCTTGCAACTCGAGTCGAACCCGAGATATGAGATCTAGATCAGGTGAACAGGTATCTGCTTTACCCACTAAGATACTCAATTCGATGTCCGCATATATCGAATATCGGACTCCATCAGACATTAGAACCTCCCATAAGGTTCAGTAATTCGTTTTGTGAATATCAGCCTAGTTGGTTGCGAGCGCCACACGTAATGGAGTCGCTCTAGTCGCGATTTTATGATCGGTTGGGATGCTTATCGCGCACAATAATTTTGCATAGTGCGATTCCTCGACATTAAGTTTCCTCTCGCTGACATTCCGTCCGATTTTTCGTGAACGCATTTTCGCATCAACCAGTAATTGCGATGTTCTCGCTCTAAGCTCGTCCTTACTAAGGCATATGATATGTGCTGATCGAGGCTTACACTTGTGTCTCGCCATTTTTGTCTGTCGTCCCCGAGAAACGGTTTCAGAGAACGAGATCTCTGTCGTATTTTTGTCGCGCGAAAACAATCGTAAGAGCGATCTTCTCCGAAATTGTGACGCTCCAGTATTGATCCCGTGCAAAAGTCAATTTTCTATTCCCGCGGCCAGAGTTCTGACGGCTTGATCCACGAAAGAGAAAGAGAGACCGGTTTCTTTTGGCGAGGATCTGTGCAGGACCTCCCAAAGACAGCCCAGGATATATTTCTAAGGATTTCTCCGAGATATTCTAGCAATCTCAGATCCCAGATCCACGTGCCGGTGGGATGCTACATTGAAGCAAGGCAGTGGCGATCTTGCATGGATCATTCGCAAGAGTGAGTATAGATTGTTGTTATTTTGTACATTTTGGATTACATCATATAGGTGTGTAAGTACCTGGTATCAAGCGATTGACATGATGTGTCATGTCAACTGAGATTTGGTCATGTCGATGAATTATTTTGTATTGAAACAATGATTAAAAAATACACACACATATATATATATATATACACACAGAGATGAAAAATGTGTTTCTTTCAATATGTAAATAAATAAAATAAATATAAATCTAAATAGTTTTAGTAAATATATATTTTATGTATGAAGTCTCTTATTATTATCGATATATCAATTTCATGGATTAATTAAAAAAAAAAAATGTTTTAGAAATTGAATTTATTCTATTTGATGGCAAGCGTTCCATGATTGTACAGTTTTGTTTCAGGTGTGGAGGCATTTCCAAGCTCTCAAGACAGCTTTTATTTATTTCAATCAAATTATTTAATATAGTCAAAATATAATTTTTACATATTGATTGTACATATTTCTTCTCATTATTCTGTAAACAAAAGTATTGAGATAGAATTATTGAAAAAATCCATAATTTACAAGATATCTTATAATGTATTCTGACATATGATATGAAATATATAATATTTCATAGACTTTACTAATATTACTTTACTAATATAACTATACTAATTATACTTTACTAATATTTGCTAATTTACTTTTTAATAATAATTTATCTTTATATAATGGACTGTGTAATGTAGAATTTTACATGCAATAGATAAATTAATATAATCAAAACTACATAATTACATTTAATAAATTACACAATTAAACAAAATTAAAATAATTACATTTAATAAAAACAATATAATTATACATTGCAGCTGCAATATATATGTTATATAGAATCATCATTTGATTCTATTAATTATCTTGTGAAAAATTTATATAACGAATATTTTTTTTTAATAAAGGAGTGTGAATTTATTTTATAAGAAATATTTTAATATTTTTGTAACACTTTAAAATGATGCCTTCTTATCTGAAATAAAGTCATATTTTTTCATTTGAAACAGCATAAGTTTAACTTAAAAAAATTTTTTACTAATGTTATTAGTGTATTACTTTTAAAGATATTTGAATGTATTTATTAAAATAAAACACTTCGTGTGTGTGTGTGTGTGTGTGTGTGTGTGTGTGTGTGTGGATTAATATTTTTCACATAAACATTAAAAAACATTAAAAAATAGAGAGATATTTTTTTCTCATAATCTCTTAAAATGTTTTATGTTTTCCACATTCCACACATAAACATATAATGTAAAAACTACTGATGATTTAGCAATATGGAAGAAAATTTTTATATATGTACATTTGTTTATAAATATACATGCACTATATGCATATTATTTTTCTTTATAATTTATACAAAAAATATTAGTCTCACATAGAAAAAGTGCATACACATTATGCAAAGATTAATTTAAATAATAAGATTATATTTGATTGCATATATGTTGAGAATTTTGTCTAGAATGTCAACGTGATATGACAATGATAAAATCAATAATTAATTTTATATATATATATATATATATATATATGTATGTATATATGTATAATTGTATAATAATATATCTTTAATAATTAATTAAAAGTATAAAATTTATAGAAAGTAATTAACGGATTAACGGTCAGTTATTATATATTTAATTATCATCGTTTTTGTTATACAAATTGCAATAAAAAATATAATAATATTTTTAATTTGATAATACATGCACGCTCTTGCGTATATATGAAACTATATGGGAAGTCACGTAAATGATAAATGGCTATTAATAAAATAATAATTATTTTTACTTTCTTGACAAAATAATGGTAATAATAATTTACGCAGATACGATCCAATTTTTTCTTGATTCATAACGCAATTGTCAGATCAGTAAATCTTCTGAATATTTGTTTATGTGTTAAATTATCTCTTAATATGAGAGTTAATTAAATTTCATAACAATGAATTAATAAGAGAAATAATTTATGTATTCATAATTTTCTGAATCGAAATCTTTTCAAGAAAATATAGAAAATCAGAAAGGCGCATTATTTTTATGTATTAATAATTTTTTATATTTAGAGAGAGATGGAAGAAGGAAAGAAAGAGAGAGAGAGAGAGAATTTTACACTTTACAGAAGAATCTAATTCTATAAAATCCTATAAAAGCAATATCTCTATATAACACATTGCGTTTATAAATAATACATTTGTCAATGTAATAGTATAATGTTATACTATGTGGTTCAATGGTATGCCGTCATGCTATGAGTCATCAAATGTCAGCTGTATTTTTCATTAGACTGCGATTACAAAAACAAATTGCATAGAACTTCACGGAGATTTTGATATATTAACAAACTTTATTCATTTTTGTGAAAAATTTTCAAAAAATCTTTATGTTAATATATTGAAAATATTAATTTTAATTTTTATTTTATAAATATAGTGTACAATTTTAAAATATTTCTTATTTTATTTTTATCAATTTTTTTTATTAGTAATTATGTGATATTTATTTCATTATTAATTTATTATTAATGAATAATATGAAGCTGGTATAGGGAAAAATTACATTGGAAAAAACTTTGGAAAAATTACATTGTTATATATTTTATTTTTTTCTAATATTAAATTTTATTATTTTAATAAATAATATAAAAATAACGTGTGTATATATACATATCTACATACACAATATGCAGGATCTATATAAAGTCCCGAAGCTCTTAAATATTTTGAAAAATAAAATTTTTCGAAAAACATTTCGAGTTAGACAAAAGTTGTAGGATTTTAAGTAACGCATAATGTCGCGATATTAATATAATAGCATTCAAAATAGCATCAAAATCACGTAAAAAATATAATCTTATGAAAAACAGTTAATAACATGTAAATGTAGCGTGATTAATAGCACATTTTGTTAATATATAAAAATATTAAGAAAAAAATATATAATAGAATACAACAATTCTTTGATGCGCAAGCTGTTTTTCAAATTTTTTTTTTAATTTCCTAAGAAAATTAAATTAAAAAAAAATTAATATAAATTCTTTTATTGCAGAGTTTACATACATATAAATATTATTTCTATTATATATTATTTATAAAAAATATTAGAATGATCCAAATATAAGAATTTTATACGAAAAGTCTTTTTTTATATCTATTTATTTACAGAGATTCTAAATATATTTATATATATTTTTTATACGCGCTAATAAACTAAAGGAAATTATAATGTAAAAATACTCGTGTATTCACAATTTCCTTGTGTTAAATAAACATCAAGTTTCCAAGTATTACTTAAAGTTATATAACATAATTTTAAAGGGAATAGGGTGGTTCTTTTTTTGAAGATAATTTCATAACGCTTCTTTCAATCTTACATTAGTCATATCATTGAAAAAAATCACTTGAAAGTTTCGTTAATGTAAATTAGTAATATTTTTTATTAATATTATGTTTAAATTTAATTTTCTAATATGTTTCTCATACACATCTAATTATTTAAAAGATTAATAAATTTTTTATTAAATTAGTAATAAAAAAAATTTAACACACACACACACACATATATATATATATATATATGTATATTAATATCTAATATATTTAATATCAATTCTTTCATGTAGCTCTGTGTGAGAAAAAATATTGCAATTTATATACATTTCATCTATGCAATTCTGTAGGGCGAATTTTATGGGAATAGATGAACAATATCATGGCGCAAGCGTTGCGCACTTTCCACCCCCACTGATACTATGCACCCTTTTTCGGAGTAGGGATGGGTACGACGGGGGAGGATAAGCTAAGGCGAGCCTTCAGTGAGAGAGTAAACGCGAACTCGCGCGTTGCGGTTCCCGTACCGATCGAAATCACACATACACACATACACACACACACAGAGACACATACAGACAGGGTATATGTATCCCCTCCCCGTTTATATACACACATATATTTATGTACATATGTGCAGATATTTATATACTATCAATATTTTTGTACCGATAATTAAGTGACATTTTTTGTATCTCAATATACGTCCACGAGAAAAAAAAGGATCATTGTGTACATAGATATATATATATATATATGGTGTAAAATTAATAGGCGCGGCAAAGTTCACCGTTATCGATGGGTAGAACGGATATGTCAAAAACGCTCAACGCCTATAGAATGTGAGTAGAGCATATAAAATTTCCTTATCTCAATCTTTCTGTCAATAATTTCTTCATAAATTCCTCGTATAATCAGAAATTTAAAATGATAAAAAATAATGTATATATATATATATATGAAGTTTTTGTGCAATGATATCAATAAAGGGCACTTAAAGCAGCAGTTTTACAGGCCTACAAGTTAGCAATTCCTTTTCTATTAAATTCATTGATTTATTCACGATTATATAAATATGTAATATCTATATAAACGATTTTCCAAATTCTACATCACTCTAACTAATGTAGATACGCATTCGTTTTAATATTTTTAATTTTATATATAGTTTCTTCTGTTTATTTTAGATTTTTTATTTATTTGTCTGCGCTCTTTCTCTCTCTCTCTCTCTCTCTCTCTCTCTCTGTATATATTAAGTGCGAGAAAGATATAACTGCGACAAAAAGCCATAACTGAGACAGATGTACTCACTGATTAGACTAATGTGAGGTTGAGATTATATAAAAAAAGAGAACGGCAGACAGATTTAACGGAAAAAACTTCTGTTAGACATCTGTAAGATTAAATCTGATTTTATTGGATTTGAGGATAAGACATTCATATTCGATTGTTATGTATGTACCAGACCTAGGAATTATACAATTGGCGTCGGACGCAATCGATCGGCAGCTCGTGGCGCTGCGACATTATTACACTCATCGGCTATATATATATATATATATATATATATATATATATATATATATTTAAAGCGAAATGTAAATATAATTTTCGTGTGTGAGATAATTGAAAATGTCAGAGAGTTTCTTATATTATATACAGAGTGTTTATTTCTGGATTCTCAGGAATTTTTTTTGCACCTGCAAAAATCGGGGAATTCTCATAGAATTTTATATTGTAGATAAGTTGTGAATTATGTGTTTCAAATATATTATATATGTGTAGGTGTATATATATATACCCCTCTTACTTGTCAGTTTTCTTATTTAATTGTAAACGTTTCTGTCTTTATCTAAAAAATTGCAATAAAAATATGTACTGCAAAATATTCAATATTTT
>JBCAUJ010000089.1:10304535-10324832 GCA_038406275.1 Cataglyphis albicans | reverse complement strand
TAGGATAAAATATTCCTACATGAACTGTGTATATATATATATATATATATATATATATATATATATATATATATATATTATAATACAGAAAAAATAAAAGATAAATATTATAGATTAAATTTAAATTTTCTATTATATTATATTATGTGAGTAAATAAACATTGAAGTATTATTTCTTATTTGTACAACATTGGCAAAAAGAAGAGAGAAAGAGAGATTATTCATAAATTAAAAACATAAATTATACATGGATTGAAATATTAATAGAAAAATATTCAAAATGTTCGTTGCAATGTCAAATTTATTGATATAAAATTTTAATATAAATATATTTTTAAAAAATTAATAATATTATTTTGTTAATATAATAGTAAAAATATTAATGAAATTGTTGCAATAAAATTATAAGAAAATACAAAATTGAAAACCACTGAAAATTTTATAAAGAAAATTTATACAATATTTTATGTTTTCTGTTTAATTATGCAAAATCTATTTTACATAAATTAAAAATTTCCATATAACGGGATTTATAATCTGTAAACTAATTTATATATTAACCTTTTACAACAAAAAGATTTGTTCTTATATTAAAAAAAAAATTGTTATAATTAAATAATTAAATTTATAATAATTAAAGTTATAAATAAATAATTAAATATATGTGTGCGTGTGTGTGTGTATTCAATTCAATATGCAACATCTAAGAAATCTGATTGTATCTAAAAGTTGTTGCAAAATTTTCAGACTCAACTTTATGATAATACTTCTTTGTTTTACTTCAAATGTTATCATTGACTTGTTATTTCGGGCCTATTAAAAATATTATCATAAAATTTAAGGTATATAGCAGTATTTTATGTAAAATTTTTTTTGTTTTAAAAATGAGAAAATTAAATGTGTGTTCTCAATACATTTTTTTTATTTATATAGTTCTATTTATATAGTTTTAAAAAAAATCTATTTTTAATCCCCTTTTAATGTTGTGATTTTTCCTGTTTTTAGGTAGCTGAAGAGAGAGAAGAGAATAAGCACAGAAACAAAGAGAACACACCGTATGGCGAATACGGTGGTTGGCACAAAGCTGCGAAGGTAGATTCTCCCACGGTCACTACCACTTTAAAGAATCTTGGTGCACTTTATCGAAGACAGGGCAAATATGAGGCCGCGGAAACGCTTGAAGACTGCGCCATGAGATCTCGAAGAGAGGTAATATTTATATTTATTAAAGGAATATACATGTAAATAATGTAACTAATAATTTCTTACATTTCCCATGTGCAGCATGTACAGCAAGTGAGTAAAAACAACTTAACGATCTTGAATTTAATTTTTTAAATCTAGAATCTTGCATGATGTCTGCATTTTTATTTTATTTTATTAATTTTTTTATTAAACGTTTTAATTTCTAATTTCAATTAGAATCATCACCCATATGCAAGATATGACAAAATGTGTATTAATTGATACTTAATCAATTATTACACATAGTTAAAAAAAATTTTACATTTTTTTATCAAAGATTATAAGATTATGCATATATATATATATATATATATATATATATATATATACATATATATTGTTTATTAATTTGTATATATAAAATATTTGTGACACATACAATAACAATAGAGCAAAAAGATATTAATTAGAAGTATAGGATTATTTTTATTAATGGGAGAAAGAGTTCATTATTTAAGGTGTTTTCAGTCAATATATTAAATAATCCACATTTAAATCTTCAAATTTACTAAAAATAAAAACCAAATTTTATAAGGACTTTTAGGATTGACATAATAATTAGAAAAAGAATATAATAAAATCTAATTTTTGAATTGCAACAATATATAATTTATAATTATAACAGTATTATATTATTTATAACAGTCATTTATTCTTATCTCTTTATAGGCGTTGGAGCTGGTAAACAAGGCGCGAGTGGCGCAACTGCTGGGTGATGAGAAGAGTTCTACTAGACGCGGCTCGCGATCAAGTTTAGCCAACAGCGAACACGAGCAGAGCCACGAGGAGGTGAGTCTTCTTTCTTTTTTTTTCTCTTCCGTTCGTCATTTCAACGTACAAATTAGCAGTACGCACATCCGCATGCTATGCAGTAGCTGACACGAACACTTATAGTCGTCTACTATCCTTTTCTTCTTTCTTTTTGTTCTTTTTTTCGTTCCGCCTCGTCGTTCGTCTCGTCCGGCACAACCTGATCGAATTCTGATCGAATCCCATCGACGACCGCTCACGTACGCATGCGAACACAATCGAATGCAGGCGAATAGCTCGCTAGTGCAAAGGGCGCTACACGAAGGACAATTGGCAACAGGCAGCAGCCAGCATCAACACGACGCTAGTCCTAATAAACCCGGTTTTAAAAACAAGATTTTCCAAGCTTTCGGCATTCATACATCATCTACGTAGGCTAAGCGGATCCCGTTTTCTCTCTTTTGATCTTTTATTCCGCTTATATCGTTAGGTTCGTTCTCTTCAGCTGCGTCTTCTATATTTTCTTTCAGTTTTTATCTTCTTTCTTTTTTAAAAAAGAAAAATTGATTATGATACCAATTTTATTTTGAAAAACTGAAAATATAATGTAACTCTGAAGAGAACGGAACTATTATAAATGTAACGTAAAACTAAAGAAAACGGATCTATTTCAAATGTAATATAAATTAACGAAGATAAATTTATGTTAGGCTTTCGTTCATTATCAGTTAACGATTTTCTCGATAGGGCATCATTAAATAGATAGATATGTAGAATTTTATAGAATGAAGTTTGTAAAGAGAAAGGTATATTTAATTTCAATCCTCAAAGCTATCATATTTGACAATTATTCATATTGATCAATTAATTTTTTGATATCTTTTGGTATTATAAAGTAAAAGCAAAATATGAAAAATTATTAAAGTATTTAAAAGATAATTAAATTAATTAAATTTGAGATGCAATGTTAACATTGAAAGTATTATAGAGAGAATAAAGTATTAATTTTAGGATTCGTTATGTAAACTCTAAAAAAATTTTACAATTACTTTGGGGGATCTGTCAAATTATTACAATTTATCATAATTATTTTCATATATAAAAATAATTCTCTTGATGCATATGTACGATGCAAATTTGTATGGATACAAGATCCTTGAACATTATGAAAGAAGAATTATAACTGTGTTAAAACAAAAAAACCTTAAAAAACAATTAAAATTGAATGTTAAAATAATATTAGGAAAGAATTTAAACTAAACGCTTAGCATAGATGAAATTTTTCAAACAAGAGTCTTTTAGTATAAAATTATTTTGTGAAGTCTTTCGAATTATCAATGATAATGCGGCAAGTGATAGTTTATTTTGAGAATTTTATTTAACAAGTATATCAATATTTTTTTCTTTTCAGCAAATATGTATTTTCTTGCACACTCCGTAAGTTTTTTCTTTTTTTTTCTTTTTGGAGAGACGATAAAATGACGATGCATTTCTCTTTATTTGTGTGTATGTGCATGTATATATACATACATACATATATATGTATCTACATATATGTATGTGTGTGTGTCTGTGTGTATGTGTGTGTATGTGTGTGTGTATGACTTTGTGATATTAAGCATGTAAGAAAGTTTTATGGGTTTATGCATATGTATGCTCGCATCGATTGAAACTTTCTTACATATTTTAATACAGTAGATAGTCATATGCAGGCTATAAAATATCGTTCTTTGATTATAGAATATTCTATATCAATTGCATTTACATGAAACTAATCTTTCAGATAGATTTCTGCTTACATCATGGATATAAGAAATAACTGGATTGTAATCTCATGCGAGATGTAACGAGAAACATACCAAGCCATTTAAATTAGTAGATATACAATATGTGAAATTTAATATTGTAATAAGCACATAAAATATTTAAAATTTCAAATGACATACATTGATATTAATATAAGATATATAAATATTTTTATATATTATTTTGTAAGAAAATATTGAAGAATGGTATATTTATTTTTATTGCGTTTTTTTAAAACTATATCAGAAATTGTAACGCGATATAGTTAATTACATTTGTTTTATTTTGTTTTTATTTATTTAATTATACCTGTTCTTGCTTGGAGTCACTTTACAACCAATCCAGTCATTTTCTTATGTCTATAATAACACAAGCAAACTGCAA
Source organism: Cataglyphis albicans (assembly GCA_038406275.1). Taxonomy (NCBI): domain Eukaryota; kingdom Metazoa; phylum Arthropoda; class Insecta; order Hymenoptera; family Formicidae; genus Cataglyphis; species Cataglyphis albicans. The sequence goes on along the minus strand of JBCAUJ010000089.1, from coordinate 10,320,647 downwards.
CAATCGAACACATTCGGCATGTTGTATTTAACTAGAAGAAAATTAGAATGAAATCAGAAATCGATAGAAATTTAAAAGTAGAAAGTTTATTTTAAAAAATATCTTAATGGAGAGACATTAATAGAATGCGATCCTATTTTTACCGGCAAAAAACACAATCTGTCACATAAAGCTTTATTCTTTTTTTTATACTATATGCCTTGATAGAGAAAACATTTTTACCTTTTTTTTTGACATAATTTGATGAAACAATTTAATGTCATTCAAAAGTATATAGTATTATGCTAATAGCTGCTTTGCTTAACTATATAATAATATAGATTCGCAAAGACGACATAATTGCCCAAAGAGAGAAATCACAAAATATATTAAGAATTAAATGGCTTTGATAAAAATAACAGGAAAAGATATCTAATAATTTTCTCAATATATTCTAATTTTTACATATTATAATACAATTACACGATAAGTCGATTACGATACAATTTAAATAAAAATTGAAATTTATTGTGTGAATATCATCGAAATACGTATTTTACTCTTTTTTAAAGTTAAACAGAGAATGTATATAAAAAATATTGTAACAAGTATATTTTTTTCTGATTTTTATTCGATTTGTATCGTAAAGATTTTTTCCAGTTTGCAATACAATAATATATATCTAGTGTAAATATCTACAAACGTACATCTCGAATGTCTGTGCGTTGTAAAAATATTAATTTTTAAAAATTCAAGATGTGACTTTTGGCGATACTTTCATCGCAATTTATGTAAGATTAAAAACAAGATTGTAGCAATCTCTTTAAACTTATGGCACATATTGGGTGTTTGGAAGATATATTTTTAATAGCTATAGACATATTTGTACGTTTTTTTGTACAGAGAGAAAAATATATTTTAAATATAATTTGGATAAATATGTATTGAAGATATTAGAAATATACTTGAATTATATTTAAAATATATTTTACAGAATGGCAAAAAGACGACGTAGACAATATTTTTTATAAGATCTCAATGGTGCATAGAAAAAGAACTTTTTTGTTGACTTTTGCGTTAAGAGACATCAAAAGTAAAATGATTTTGATAAAAAATGATGAATTTTATATATTATATGAAGCGACATTTATTTTTTTTAGATAGAAAACAATTTGTTACGTAATTTAATAATTATTTTATCCTTGATTAAATTAATGATGAGAAGCTAATGATGTGGTGAAAGATAATGAAGATAGTGCCTTGAGACTTTAATAAATGATAAATAAATTATTTTTGAACAGAGACTTGCGATTTTGCTTGATTTTATTCCATTTTGTGATATTTCGATATTTTTTTATGATTTATTACAGTTTATTAAATTATGATGGAATAATATTTAAATAAGTCTGTGATTATTTTGCTGCGATTCAAATTATATAAGCTGTCTTAGATCAATTAATGAAACTAAACTTTAAATTTTTTTAAAAAGAAATATTATTAAGATTATTATTATTAAACTTGCGAAAAATTACAAATAACAATAACATTATTAGAATGTCAAAAAAGATACACATACATACATACATATAATAAAAAAATACCGAATCTTCAACATATTTTGAAAAAGTAAATATTAAAAAAAAAAAATTTATACAAAAATAAAGTTTTAAGCAATGTATTAAATGATAATGTGTGCAAATAGATTTTGGAAGTGTCTGTCATTGGCAAATTATGATAATGGTATACATCACAAATTTTCAGCAGAAAGGCTATAAATTTAGTATACAGAGAGTTAATTTCGATTATATTCATAAATTGTTAGGACAATTGTAACAAAAACTTGCTGACAGAATCTTATCAAATTATATATAAGCTATCAAATTATAATTAATAATTTCAGAATAGATACGTTCTCTCTCTTTCGCTCTTTCTCTATCGAAGTTTACTTGATCTGAGGCATCTTGTAAACTCTTGTATTGTAATTAGATGTATAGAAAAAGTCATAATCTCAATGTATACAATATGTTGATATAATGAATGCAATATTGTATTAATTTTATTCGCACGCAAAATTTGTGCACTGTTCGTTCTCTGGGTCAACTTGCGTTGTCGTTTTTGTTTCGCTTTGATTCTTGAATATAAACTGAACTGGGTCCAGAATACAAGATGACGATGATAATAACGATGACACAGCAGAAACGTATCGCTTCTGGATGACAGATGGATATATATATAATAATAATAATAAGGTGCGTATTTTTTTGTAGAACTAAAATTCCTTATTTTTACGTTCTTAAAATGCACAAATTATAATGGGTTATTATTATTCTTGATTATTATTCCTTCCCACTTTATTTTTTCTTAAATCTTATGTAACTTTTGTTTCTTCTGAGCAAAACAAAATATCTTGTACTAATAATATTGAAGAAGCAAATAAATAAAATTGATAAATTTAAAAAAAAAAATGTACTTATTCTGTATAATGAATGAATGTATGCGCTTCTGTATCTACTTTTACATATTTAATTCTCATAATTTATTATTGTTTGCTTCTTCAATTTTTATTGCCCAATGATTAATCACTGTTCTTGTTATGAAATTCGCAGTATGATAATAGTAATAATAATATTAAATATATAATAACATATAATAATAACATACATTTTATTGAATATACAATCAATGTAGACTGTAAAATGAATATTAATATCAATAATTATGAACTTTCAGGATAAAGTGCAAACTTGCTACTGGAATTGCATGCTGAAGTAATAATTGTGCACTATAGATGTTTTTTTGATTTTTTATGCTTGCCATGACGAGGATATAAACACTGTTTAATTAATTTAATATTGTGCGCTTCTCTTTCAGTAGTAACATTAAAGTTTTATAAAATTTTGTAGTAAATAAAAAATATAATTATATAAATATCTTGTGTCTTTAATCGAAATAGATCAGAATCTATATCAATCTAAATTCTATAAAAACAGAAGAAAAGTTTAAAACTTTTTTTTCTTGCTGTAATTATATGTATTACGTTATTAGAAGCAAGAAATTACAAGAATCTTTTTTTATGAAAAAATACGTTAAAATTAATTTTTATATCATTTACGTTTAATAACATGGATTGTTAACATTTATGAAAATTTTTTGTTTTTCTCGTTTTTTATTATCTTGTGTTAGTAAATTCAACTCGAGATATGCATCCTGCATTTTTAATGAAAATGGACGTTATGATAATTAATCAAAATTTATAATTACTTATTAATTCGCGAATAATAGAAAGTCTTTGATATATTTTATCAAACGCGGTTGATGATATATGAAAAAAACTTATTTCAACACATTTAGCAAGAAAAAAAATTCAAATGATTTTTTTATTCTTAATGGTTCTTTGATTCTTATATGTCACAATTCAATATATTAATAATAATTACATAATAATTGCAATTATTAATAAATAAATAGATTTTTGTCAGGAATTTTGTCAGGAATTTGATGTCAGGAAAGTATATTTAATAAGTTACTAGCGTTTTCTATATATTTAACAAGTTAGTAATTTTCTTATAATGTATAACATTGTTCACAAAAGAATTTTTGTATATATCATTGTATATATAATTTAAAAATTTTGTTGGATTATTAGATTTTTATTTATATTATTTACTTTATTTTTCTATTACAATATAATCTTTTGGAGCAATTAAAGACACGAGATTTCTTTATATTTTTGAGAATCAATAATGTATCATAGTCAACTCCCTTTTAAAACTTGCTTTTTTATTCTGTTGCAGGACTGGAAATACGCTTTTCGCGCAAAGTAAAAAGCATATTTATTGAAGAAAGCTACTAGACTCTAATCTCAATGTACGGATGATAAGACGAAAAGGGACTCTGTAATATTAATCGATAATGATGCCCAGACCGTTTCGTTTATGTACACACAACACACATTCCAGTTGCTTCTTTTCAACGAAAATGAAAAAAGCACTGTATGCGAGCCAGCTCCATGTTGCTGCTAGTTTCTCACTCGTAACTTTAACTGCGGACGATTTGTAGCGCGAATTAATCTACTGCATTTCGAATATTTATTTGAACGAATTCGAGAAATATCGTGAATCAACATCCAAAGGAATTATAATTATTTACTTCACATATCTATACCAATATTATTATCCATACATTATCTCAATACTTTTTTTGATAACACATTATTTTTTGATAACACATTATTATTTTAACTGGAGTTAAAGCTGATCAAATTCGCATATTTGTGCACATTATATATCACCTGATATAAAAACATATTTTTCATTAATTTTTTCAATTTATTTGTATGATTGTTAATATTTATTATATATTTATATAAGCGTATTATTTCTACAATAATGATTGCATTAATTTTTTTTTTCTTTTTTAGAGAAGGTATCTTTTGTGCTATTGAAGACATTTTTTCAAATTCTATCTTAAGTATATATATTTTTTAAATCCGTACACTCTTTTTCAAAAAGCGAATTGTTTCTCACATTGAGATCTTCTAGACATAGTTTGCCGAAATTTTCATGATAGAATTTTCATATAGAGTTATTAATAATATAAATCGCAAAAAAATCTCCATTTCTAAAAAATAATTTTTTTAGAAATGTGGATTTTAAAAAATTTTGTATTAAATTCTTCAATTTGGAAAATGAGTCAAAAAAGAATTGATTTTAATAAATAAATAAGACAGCGATATTGCAGCCTGAAGCTTATTAATGCAAAAATTGTCTACTTTTTCAGATGGTTAAGAGCAGATGTGATATTTAATTAGTTAACGCTATGCCTACGATATATTGCGTTTTCTTATGCTAAATTATTCGCACGTTTTTTATGCTAAATTTCTTATATACAAGTTAGTAAATTTTTTTATTAGAAATTCACGGAATAATGCACGTTTTTAGTTTTCTTCTATTTGAAACTTTTAGTAGTTTTCTTTTATTTAAAACTTTCTTTTTCTATTTTAAATCAGTTTTATTTATTATTAGAATAAAGAGTAAGGAAAAAAAATCTTGGAATAGAAAAAATTTTCAATATTAATAAATTTAAAATAAAGAAAATGGCTCTTTGATTTTTTTACTAGCTTGTGTAGGAAAAAATGCACTATCTATATTCTAAGCTATATAGTTGTGGGTCAAAAATTTGCAATTACTTATACTTATTTTCAATGAGTTTCATTGAGTTTTGATATTAAAATTGTAACATTCATTTCGAATATGTATAATTATTAAAAAAAATTCTCTTTTAGTGCTTTTATCAATATATTTGATATTGATTAGTGGAAAATATGTTTATTAAAAACATGAATGTCGCTCTTTAACTGGAATCCTACAATAAAATCTCTTATTAGACTTATTGGATTTATTCTAAAATTTATAAAAATTTCCAAAAAAATATTTTTATTTTTTTGCTAAGACAACTATATATCTAAGAATTATATATCTAACTATATATCTAAGAATTGTAGAGATATAAAAAGAGAATTTTATTATATTTGTTTAGATATTTTTAACACGATTATTCTTGAATCTCAATTGATTTGTAACAAAAAATTATAAGGGAAAGAGTAATATATATACATACATGCATATATATATATTTTTTTTCTTTTTATGATTTTTTTAAGAATTATAAAAATAGTGTTATGTTGTATTATTACACAGATAAATATATTATTACACGATATATATTATTACACGAGAATGCTCGACTATAATTAATTGATTTTATCTTAAGTATTTTTATACGCAATGGTTCTTAATTCTTTACTTAATTTTTTCTTACTTTTACTTTTTTTAATTTTACTTTTTTTAATTTTTTTATTAATAAAAATATACGATTGATTTCCTTTATTATTTATTATTCAAAGACCGCAATTTTTAAAAATCAAAGGAAAACGTATTCTCGAAAATTTTTAGAAAACAAATTTAAAAAATTTGCTTTTGCTATTAAGAATTGTATATACGTTAATAATGAAAATTGTCTCAACAAAATTATGCAATTTTGTTGAGTTTCAATATTAGATTTTACGCGTTTAATTCACGAATCTTGCAATCCAACGCGTAAGAAAAAAAAATATTGAATTTTTGTGCTCGGAAGATTTGACCTTTTTTAAAAGTTTATTTTTTATTTTTTTTATTTCCGATGTTCTTAATTGTCACTGTCAACAATGATATATATATACTTAGATATTTGACATTTTGCTTTGTCTGAGTGCCTAATGGCCTAAATTCTCTTTCGATTTGATTTCATTTGGCAGATATCAATTTTTATGGAATCTTTTTGATTCCATAAAAACTTGGAAATCTTATCTAGAAAAGAGTTTCTTAAACCCCTTACTGTGTAATGAATACAATAATAATAATAGTTAAAAATTTTAATTTTTCTAAGAAATATTTCAGTTTTAATAAATCTGTTGAATTTTAACAGAGTTATTTAAATCTTGTGATATCAGAGTAATAATATCTGCATTTGCTGAGGATTAAACGTAATTATTATTTTTGCGAATAAGATTTGGAATTATTTTAATTAATAAAATTATAAACTCTTGTAATTAAAAAAAGTCAAAAGTAACAAGCTCACATAAAGCATATCTACAAAATTATCTAACGTGTTTTTTTTTTTTATTTTATGATTTATATGAAATACAATGAAATAAAATATATACATACACTTACAAACATATAAATATAATATAAGTCATAATCACATAATTATGCATAGGTGCATTGTATAAACAAATTTTTTTATCAATTGTGTGATAAAGCGATAGGATTTTTTTCTATTATATGATATACATAACGCGATTCATAGATAATGTAATGGTTCGACGTTATATGCATTGGTATTTTTTTAATAATTAAATATTAAAATTTAATATTAATTTAATTATTAATATTAATTTAATATTAAAATAAATTTTATTTTAAGTAAATCGAGTAAAATCTCCATCTGATTTATGTATCTGTGTTATATGTATATCTAATTTACTTAAATATAAAAAGAAATAAATGAAAAATCGTTGTTGTATTTTTAAAGCAAATATAATTTGTTGAATTCTTTAATTAAATAAAATAAATATTTGAATTCCTTAAGTAAAATAAATTAAGTAAAATAATTAAGTAAAATAAATATTTATACAATTTTTTTATTATTATCAAGTTTTACAAAAACGATGTATTTGATCGAAAAAAACAGAATTAGTTTTGATTAATTTTAACAAATTTGTGTGCAAATTTCTTTGTTTTGCAATATATAAAAAGCAGAATAATTTATTTTTTTTTTATAGAAAAAATAAAACTTTATTTTGTTACGAAAAAGACATATAGTTTATATATATAGAATTAATATCATTACATTTATCAAATGGAATCTTATCAAATGGAAAATTTTTTTAACAAATGATGATGCTTTTATATTTGGCATAAGAATAATGCAACAGAGGACTGTCAGCGTGATTATTACCCGAGACTCCAAGATTTGAATTTATATTGTACATATGTATCGAGTGAAGTGCAATAAATTAGACTTTAATTGGGACTTATCACATCATTCTTGATATTGTTATACACATTGCTTGATGAATGAATAAGTTATACTTTTTAGATGAAAATAACACACACGCATTTATTACAATCTGTTTTCAAAATTTATTTGTCAAAATTTTTTTAAATGTAATGTCCAGTTTATTTTAAATTGGAGAATGTGAATCTCTTTGAAACTATTCCCATAAATTCAAATTTCAATATATATTTTAAATTAATAAATAAATAAAACTTATTTAGTATGCCATGTACAATGAAATAACAAATTTAAATTTTGGTGCCGGACTTGTAATAATCATGTCGAACAATAAATAATGTTTGAAAAGTATATTATTGGCTCATAAATGAATATACATAGATACTGTTTTATCCTATATGCAATGTTGCGTAATACATGCGTATACATACTAGCATATACTGGAGCTTTCGAAACGTATTACAGCTCTCAGGTGCAAATATATTGTTATTAATTGACAAACATACATGTATAAGCTTTGATTTATAATAAATATTTCCACTTATACATCTTGTTTCTTTGAATATTGATATAAAGTTTGCGATATACATAGCTCACTATTTAGTGCTGGAATTTTAATTTAAAAAGATAAAAACACCGTCAAATTTTTTCTTTTCTAACTTTTGTATTTTAGTTTCCTTTTTTCTATATCAGTTGTTTTTTTTTTAATTGTCTCTCTTTCTCTCTCTCTCTCTCTCTCTCTCTCTCTCTCTCTTTCTTTCGCAAATCTTAAACTTTAAATTATTCTCTAACAATTATTTTTTTAATGTTATCTTAAACATAAACTTTTAATTTTGAGACATATAACAAAACATTAACATTATCAATATCTTCAATTCAATTTTAAGGAAGAGTATCTTTAGAATTAAATGTTCAACAAGCCTGTACCATCTTAGCTATTTTATCTTTGTGTTCAGGAGAATCATTCACAACTAGAGTTCCAATCATTAACTCTCTCTTGGAGTAATTTTTACGCTCCAATCAATATTAATATTATAAAGATATCTCGATTTTTTACGCTATTTTGGCTTTAAAGCATAAGATTTTTTGCCCTGATTAATCATCAAATGTTTACTTAAAATATTTCATTGATTAATCTAATAATTCAAATACTTTTAATAACCAAGACGGAATATATGACGTCAATCGGTCTCAGAACGGTCAAATTTGCTTTATTCGATAAATATTATTACCGACATAGCTGTTAGGTTTATTAGAATAAATCTCCTCACCTGGAAAATGCCTTTGTTAAGGTGAAGATACCATCGAGGAGGAAAAATATGTGAGGATAAGCTTTTTCATTTCTTAGAATAAGATATTTATTTTGTTTTTATTTTTATTCTAATATAAACAAAATAATAAATATAATATACAAAATAAATTTAATAGATAGATAAATATAAATTTATTGAATCCTCTTGGAGTTACAATCTCTTACAATAATTACTTACAACTATCTTAACTTTAGCTTACAGCTAACTTATCTCTAACTTATCTTAGCTTAACCTCTATCTATTTCTAACCTATCTACACACACACAACGCTATTTGCCCTACCCTAACTTGGGACCTCCGCTTCCGGCTCATATCATGTTTCCAATCCTTTCACACATCTCATTCTCACATCCCACATCAGCCTCTCTCTCTCTCTCCCTCCCTCTCTCTCTCCGTCTTCTCTATCTCTCCCTTTCTTGAATTCTATCCTCTATCTATTTCTCAATCCGATCATTTTTTCCCTCATCATTCTCTTCCCCACGCCTTAACCTCTCTAATTCCCTCAACCACCCCTCTCCCTCATCCTTTTCCCCCAACACCTTTCCCAACATCTCTTGCCAGCCTTTCTCCACTCCCCAGCTCACACATCTTTCCCAAACATGCTCGCATGTTTTCTCCTCCCTTCCACATAATCTACAGCTTTTACTCTCTTCATCTTTCCAGTACCAGTTCCGTTTCCTAACCTGTACCTTGCCATCCTTTGCCATCTACTTTCCCTCCAGTCACTCTTCAGGTACTTTGGTATTCCACTCCCTTTGATTTCTCTGTAGTACCTGTTATATCTTGACCCTTCTATTCTTTCCCATCTTTTCTTTTTATCCATCACTATGTCCTTTTCTACAAAATAGCCGAAGTCTAATACTCCTTTCAACCTTTTTGCCTCTATCTCCATCACATCCATACCCCTGTCTTCAAAAAATCCACACCTTTCTTCTTCCCACTTCGAATTCCTTCTTCTTCTTCTTACACCCATTTTTTACTCTTCCTCTTCTTTCTTTCTAGCCTTTTCTTTTCCTCCTTTTTTATCTAAACTATGATCGGATGTTGATCGGAGTCTACATTATTTTTCACATCCACTCTGCTTACCTGCATCCTTACATCTTCGTCTTTCAACACATCTTCACTAATCTATTACTGAATTACCACTTCCCCCGTATATTCTCTTCAATCTTTCCTTCTCTTCATGTCCTTTTTTTATTACTACTCTTTCCTCATCTGTTCTCGCGTTAAAGTCTCCCTCAATCAATATTCTACTGTTTTCTTCCTGATTCTCTCCGCCCATTCGTTCAATTCTTCCAACTTCCTCTCCATATCCCCTCTAACATATACTCCTATCACACTTTATTTTCTACCTTCCACTTTTAACGCTATTTCCATTAAATCATCCGTCTTTTCTGCCTTCAGTTCCTCTACCTTCAATTCCTTTCTTATTCCTACCAACATCCCTCCTATTGCCCTCCCCTTTTTATTCTTCCTTTCCGCTAATTGCACTTCCCATTTAAATTCTTTCGGTAATCCTCTCGAACTATCCCATCCTTTTCTGTTCAACCAAGTTTCACTCATCACCACCACATCCCACTCCACTTCTCTCCAAAAATTTCTTTCCTTATTTCTTATCCCCGCCACGTTCCAAAAAACTACACTTCATCTTTTTCTCGCTCGCTTACCTCTTCCCTCTTTTTTAAGTTTCCATTCCCATCCTTCAGCACTTCTTCCTCCTCATCCCACCTCCATCATTTCTCATCTATTCTTATTTTTCCATACTCTATCTAAACCTTCCTTCCCTTCTTCTCCTTCTTCCTTGCTATCCCTTCTAATCTTCATCTCATTCTCCTTTCCTTCCACGTCCAATCCTCCAAAATTCTTTCCTTTCTACCTTTCAAAAGTTTCTTCCTATTCCAAACCTCTCTTCTTTGATCCTCACTTTTCAATCTTACTACAACCATTTTCCTACCTCCCTTTACACCTCCACCTATCTTTCTCACTTCTTCGACCTCTGCCTTGACTCCAATGTTATCAAATAATTCTTCCCTTCTCCTCCCTTCTTTTACTTCCACTCCTTTAATCAGTACGTTTCTCTTTCTTTTTTTGTGCGGCAAGTAAATAATTAACATGTACTCTACGATCTAAACCTAAATTAAAATCTGCTGCTTGAGCCAGCGAAGATGGGGGATTCACAGAACATACGTATACAAAATTAAATAAAATTAGAAAAAGCAAATGATTTTGTGTTTAAAAGAAAACCGAAGATGTACAATAAAATTTTTTTACGCAATATTTTGTTTTTAAGAAAATTGACTTTGTGAATTGAAAAATTAATACCTTCATGATCTTTTAATCAAATAGTTTACTTTGCATAATTGCCAAACACATATTTAAGTTAAGTCACGTAATGTAATTATATAAATTAATACATACTACATAAGATGAAAATCGTGAAAATAATATGTAAAAACTTACATATTATTTTCTCATCATTTTATTTAAAAAAATAGAAGAAGCTTTCAAATTTTAATTTAAAATAATTTTAAATTAAAATTTAAAATTTAAATATAAAAGATATGTTATAATATGTCTAAAATGTTTATTAATTCGTATGTGATTGTATTAATATAACTACAACGGTCGCAACAGATGTAATAAACTGTAAAAAAAAGGAAAAATAGTTTTTTTTTTAAATAATTCACACACGTATTTGACAGATTTGTAACGGGTAAATATATCGTCATAACATACTCCTTGAATAAATTTGTAGCCAAACTGGAAAAGTCCAAATCCACAGAATCTGATTGGTAATTGAGTCATAAGTAAAAATTGTAGAATCTGTATTAATACAATATTATTTAATATAAATCTTTTCGATTTATTTTTTAAATATATTTAAATCTAATAAAAGTATTATAGTTTAAAAAAAAATTTGAAAAAAGTATTATAGTTTTAAAAAAAAATTAAATTACATTAAATGTTAAAACTTACATTTTCACGAGTTTCAACATCGTAATTAAAATACGATAGTTTATGTATAACATTTCTTGTTGCATTTGCCTATAATTGGTGTTTTAAAAAGACGACATTAATTTTATTTTACATATACATATACATTTAATAAATCAAATAACTATTTAAAAATGATTCAAATATATGCATTTTTTTAAGCTTGATACCTTAATGCTAATTTTCTCACAAATATAATTAAAGAAGAAAAGTCTGAAAACTTCTGTGAAAAGCTGCAAGAATATTAAAATAATATAAATCATTTTATTCTTAACATAATCGTTGATGAGTATCACATTAAAAATTTCTTGAAGGATCAACGTTATGGTAGCGAAGTAACATCCTATTTCGAGAGTCATTTGTATTCCAAATATTGAATCAATTTTGCGAGATATTTTACGTAGCTCCAAATGAAGATGTCTGTGTGAAGATGATATTAATTATCACGCCAAATGCATCCATCGACTAAATTAATATAAACTATCTTACACATGGATTTTATGCATTATTCTATTATCATTCTATATATTATTTTACTCTTCCAATACGTATAAAATTCATATAAAATAATGCAGTCTAATATGATATATACGTAGAAATCTGTGTTCTTACATTACAATCCATATCATGTATTCGGTTCTCGGAACTTTAGCATTTTTAAATTGATGATAAAGTGTCACGGGGTGTTCCCAAGCTCGCTTTATTACATTATTACTCTTTGTTAATTTCTCAAGATATTCGTTGATTTGATCAAATTTCAAGCTCACGTACCTAAAGATTGATAAAATCAGTAGTTATTCACAATCAGTAATTATTAATAAATTTTTTCAATGTATATTTAAAAGTATAAACTAACCCAAGCATACCCGTTATTATAAAATTGCTGATAGTGTTAGCATAGAAGCAATAAAAATTCATAAAAGAAATATAAATAAGTGGTACAATATCATAATTATATTCATTTTTCAAAAATCGTATTTGTCCACACATTATTAACATCAATATCAAGAATGATCCTAAAATGAGCCACACTGATCTCGTACGCAGTTTGTTATAATTTTCAATTGTTATTATTTCCAATTTTTCCAATGTATTGTCCACAATAGTGAGGCTTTTAATACAATTTTTAAATGCCTAATGTTGAAAACAATACACAATAAATTAATGATTTATATATTTGCCGAAAGATTGATAATTTAAAGAAATGTCTAATTTAGTCGTTTGAAAAAAATTTAAAATACGATGTAAATATGCAATATTGTTACATTATCCTTTAATAAATAATTTTAATAATTTAGATTGGTTGCAAAAATAAAATTTATTAATAATTTATATTATATAATATAATACTTGGAAAATTTTTTTACGTTTATATATTTTTTTTCATATGACAGCTATAATTTATATTTCATTTTTTGATCGCATAATGGCTTTATTACACTAATATTTTTCTCTTACCTTGTCATAGTATATTCCAACAATAATTGATAATAAAGCTGTAAAAATCTTCGTTCCAAAACAAATATGGTACATGATGGAATAATGAATTATATATGGTTTTACTTTATATATATAAACAAATATATAAAATGACCACAATAACAGTATGTACAGAAGACCAAACCATTGTTTCGGGAAACTTGCGGAAAATCCGATTACTCTACAACCGCAGACGTAACTAATTATTAAGAGTGGCGATAAAATTTTTTGGATGCTCATAACGTACGCGACTAAGAACTGCACTGTGGTTGTATCAGCAATTATGTTAAAACGATAATATCATAATGGATTCTCGTAATTTCATTCATTATATTCTTATGCATAATAAAACGATAGTGGATCTTTGTAATTTGGCTACATAACAAAATAATCGATATTGAATTTTATATACTGCAAATTATAGAAATAAAGATGATTGGATACATCGCGCATATTAAAACATACATTTAAAACGTAATATTTATCAAAAGTGGCCATAAAATTTTTTGAATGCTCATAAGGTACGTAACCACACTGATCTCTGGTACTAGCAATTGTTAAAACAGTAATATAATAATGGATTTTCATAGTTTCACTCATTATACTCTTATGCATGATATAATAATCGATATATTGAATTTTATTGCAAATTATAAAGAAACAGAGAAGGATAGATCTATCGTGTTTTCATAGAAAATACATTTAGAATGTAAACATCGACATTGTTCGTGGCATTTTTATTCTTTATTTTTCTTTTATCACTATATGCTATTATATAGATATTATTAAAATATTAAATAATACATAATATTGTAATTTATTATTGATTACGATCAATATCAATTCTAATAATATAGTAATAAAATAATATATGATTAAAAAAGAGAGATAAAGAAATAGAAAAATAATCGTAAATAAGGTTGAATTAGGCTTAAGTATGTGTGCGTGTGTATATAAATGTAATAATCATCATATAACAATAATTAAATTATCTACAAGATATATATTTTTATTACAAGTTTTAATATAATATTATAATATTTTAAATATTCTATTAAAGTTAAATTTTTAAATTAATATATTAGGTCTTTACGCAAAAAAATCTTAGGTAAGATTATGGTAATTCTCCTTAAAGTTAATTATATTTTGATATAATTCATTAATAATATACTGATATTATTTCGTTAAATTATCTCAAGTATATTGATTTAATTGTAGGTGTTTTTTTATTGTATTCAAGTATAGATTAAAATACCATCACTGTTTATATATATACATATATATATTTTTTAAATACCTAATGTTGAAAATAATACACAATAAATTAATGATTTGTATTTGTTGAAATATTGACAATTATATATATATATATAAAATATATATATAAAATTTATATATAAAATATATATAAAATTTTATTTTGCATTTTCGATTTTCTTTTGTGCATAAAATCCTTCGCTTTTTATTATGTTTTTTGATTTTATTATTTTTGATTCATTTTATATACATATGTTCAATGAAAATTAATATTGGTCATCTCGTTAGAGAAAATGCTGTAAGAATAAAAATATCAATATTTGCTATTCTATTTTTATATCAATTTCTTTGCCTTATCTTTTTTTTTTTTTTTTTTGCACATAAATCATTTTTTGTGTAAAGTTAAAAATTTATTTATTTATTACATAATATTATTTCTAGTATTTTAACAAAAACTGTGACTCTACTATTATAGTATTTTCTACTTATAACAAATAACTCTGTACTAGAAAATCAAAAAAGTTTTGAACAAAATTAATTGTGCTACTAATAAACTTACAGATAGGATAATGTGAGTTTACAATTCATTTACTGTAACAGTGCAAGGGAAGGTTTTATTTGAAGATATAAGTAATTATTCATTTGGTGTCATGCACATATGGTGAAATGCAATACATTTGCCCATTATTTCCGATAACAAACCTTTTTCGCCTACCTTTTACCTAACCTAACCTAACAGGTTCACAGTAACAATTTGTACAAACTTTATATCCAGGAACACTCATAAGAAGTTTTCAAACATACTTATGATTCACTCTGTATAAATTAATATATGCTAAATATTATATGAAAAATATATTTTATAAGATATTATGTATGGAGTATTATAGGATGTTAAATTGTATTTGTGAATATATTACGTTTTGTTACGATTTGTCTAACAAACCTCACTTATTCATGCGTATATGCTTGTATTACTATAACTAAGACGGTCGCAACAGATGTAGCGAACTGCAAAAAATGAATCAACAATGTTTTTTTTTTTTTTTTGTCAAATCACACACGTATTTAACGGATTTGTAATGGATAAATATAACGTATCATTATAAATACATACCCCTTGAAAAAATTTGAAGCCGAACTGAAAAAGTCCAAGTCCACAGAATCTAATTGGTGATTGAATCAAAAGTAAAAACTGTAGCATCTATATTTCAACATGATGGTTTATTTAATATACATATTCTCGGCTTAATATATGTAAACATAAATAAAAATTTTTATTTTGAAAACGATTTAATATAAAATATAAAATGTTAAAACTTACATTCTCACGAGTTTCGACATCGCAATTCAAATACGATAATTTATTTATAATATTTCCTGTTGCATTTGCCTATAATTGTAAAACAAAATTAAAGTTGCATTTTTTAACATACACCACAATAAATATATATATATATATATATATATATATATGTATATATATAATTTAATATAATATAATTAAATAATTATTTAAAAATGATTTCAATA
>JBCAUJ010000089.1:10269905-10290091 GCA_038406275.1 Cataglyphis albicans | reverse complement strand
TATTTATTTATTTATTTATTTATTTATTTATTTATTACGTTCAGTGTAGACATGGTGCCCTGGCTAGACACAAAAGTCTTTAAAACATGCACCGCGCTCGATAGCGTTGTCAAATAATAGCCGCCCTCGCCATTTAACAGAGAAGCGTGCAACAGGCCCCACATGTACTCGGCTTCGATTTCCGCATCCACTACTTTGCCGCGTACTAAAACCCAGATCACCAGTGGCAAAAGATCATCGGCACCCAGTGTAATATGTCTACCAGAGTTAGCTTGCTTCACCTATAAAATTGCAATAATTGAACAATAGAAAAATATTTATAATAAAATTTTTATTTCCGATTATATTATTTTGGTCTACAATTATTAAAAATAATATAATTTTTAGTTATAGTTTTGTAAAGTTACATTTTATAGTAATATTATATAAGAAATAATGAAAAAAAACTAATAAGAAGAAAATAAAAAGTATGCGTGTTGATTGAAGAAATGTTGCTAATTATTAAGAATATTATAAAATTTTGAAAATATTAACAAAAATATGTTATAGGATTTATTTCCATGATTATAATTCTGCTAATATATCTTTGAAAAAAATTATGGGAAGACTTACTGAGTTGAAGATGGTCGAAATGGCTGTCAATAAGTGCTCCAATTTTTCAAGCGGAGAGTCAGCTCTTTGTAGCCGTTCTATGCACTTGAGAATGCGTTCCAGATTTTCCTCTGAAGGGGGGATGATCTTCGACTGTGCACACAAAACGCACGCTTCAGACTTAATAAAGATAATATAAATAATAAAATACTAATAAATACAAATTCATCGATTTTTTTTTTTTATTTACGTTTACAATATAATAAATATTAATTTTATATTTTATATATTTGATATTATTATTATATATTTTATATATTTGAAAAATTTTATATAAAGTTATACATACATTCAATAAAATTTTGAAATCTTATTCTCTTTGTTATATCTTTTAAGTAACATTATATTCATTATATCTTTATTATATCTTTTGATACAATTTATTATATATATATGTATAGATGTGAGAGGCATTTACTCGAACACCAAGATCGTGAATGGTCTTGCCCTGGGCGTGCTGAATATTCTCTGCCAGAGTCTGTAGCACTCCAGTGGCGACGTAGTAGTCAATGAACAGCCGACAAACGTGTTCCCGCAGAGGCCTCACCACTAGGCCCATCATCACATCCTCGAGGATCGCGTCGAGATTGAGGAACTCGTTCGGCCGCAATTTTAATCGCTCCTTCTCCACTTCTTTCTCAAACTCGCGCTCACCGTGCTTCACCAAGTAATTCTTCATACCCGACATGAACTGCCGCATGTTGCGCATCACCACATGAGGAGTCACCTCTTTACTCTCCCGCGTGCATTGAATAAAGTTGTCGATATTCTGCGAAAAGGTCGTGGTTTTGTCCGCCGCAAGTTGAAGAGCGTAGGCTCTTATAGCCGCCCCGGTTCCACTCTGTTGATCACGATTTCTCGAAAGCGCTTGTATTCGTGGCGGTGCTAAAAGTAAAAAGGAAAAAAGAATTATTTTTCGAATCTTAGAATAGGAAAAAGATCTTATAATATTTTATATTACATTAATTCGTTTTAATTACAAATATTCATAATAGAATTTATCACATTTTAATATTTCTCAAGCTTTAAACGCGTTTTCAACTGTGCTTTATAAGTAAGTTGATATTAAATAAAATACACATGTCTATTTATCGTCCGAATAAGAATTATCATTATAATTTTAAATTAATTATTTTGAAAACTAAAATTTTCGATGAAAAATCGACATGTATCTTTTAAAACTGCGCCCTCTTAAATATTTGTAACACTTATAATCGATAAGAATCTTGTTGATCTTTTTGTTTTGGATGAGTGAAATTACTTTAAACAAGACTCAAAACATTTAGCTTTTGGCAATAACCAGTGTTATTTGGCTTTTGACTTTATATTATAATTTAATCGTTGGTTAGTAATTTCATAAAAATTTACGTTTTTTATAATGGCTTGAATGAGATCGTGGCGATTTTTTTTTTTTTAATTTCTTACAGAGTTTGACATAAGGAATGAGAAAGGAGAACAGAAGGTTGAACAATCGTCGCGTATTTTATCAAAACCTCGTTGATGAAGAACAACGCGAGTGCATTGTCATGATGCAAGAGCAATGAATTGCTGGCTTCCGGCCGCTTCTTTCTCGCACGGTGCACAAGAAAATCTACAAAAAAAAAAAAAGCCACAAATACCGAACACGACCTCCTTAAACCCATCATAAAACATAAAGTAAGAACGCTAGCGTCATGTTTGTGCAAAAAAATTGCTAAAGAGTTTCACGACACGTTCCTTGTCAACGACTTTTTTGCAAAATATGCGACAACTGTTGTTCCTCAGCTCTTACCCTATACGGATTTTTTCTTGAAAAGAAAAAAAAAAAAATCGACCTTGAAAGGCCGTTTTCAAACAATAGAAGAGATTAAGAAAAATTCCGTTACCGAACCTACGCACTATTCTAAAAATAGAAAACCGCCACAAATGCCGTACCTATCCAATCTCATTTAAGTCACCGTAAAACGTAAACGAAGAACGGTAGCATTATGGTATGAAAAAATTTCCTGAAGACTTCCACTGTACACTTTTTAAAAATTCGATTTCTTTATGGACAGCCGTTATATATTTACATATATTCATATATATTCATATTTAATATAAAAGTATTTATTCAAAATAATTTATGCAAAGTTTTTTTTTTAGGATTCACAGATTAATTTTTTTTTTTTTTTGTAAATAATTGAAGTTTATTGAAATTTGTGAAGTTGTGCATATCTTTATTGTTCTTTCTGTCGGAAGAAGAGAAATCCTATTGTCTTTCTTTCTATCGGAAGAGCAAACAAGATATACCTCAGTCTAGGGTATTGTCATAGATAAGGTGCGAAGACAATTGAGTCCGTTTAAAGACATAGGGTTTCTCTTTTTTCTTTTTTTTTTTTTTTATTCAGAAAATGAAGAAGGTCTAAAGAAGGAACCAAAACCATGTTCATGGTTTGATGATTAAAAAAGAATTTCTCAAATACAATTATTTTGCATCTTAATTACTGGCTCTTATTAGCCCATCTTCTTTTTGAATTTATTTATGTATTAAGGTCTTGTATATTTTTTTATTTATCAATTCTTACATTTAGAAATGTCCATTTTCTTCTTGAGAAATCGTTGAAACCAGATTACAATTCTACGAAAGATTTTTTGAACACAAAACTTCCGTCTTCTACTTTTTTCATAATCCACTTCCATCCCCAACTGAATATCCTCTTCTGGCGAACAACTAATTATTATCCACTCATCCATTTTTTTTTATAAGACACTTTTGCGTTATACATATGACATTATTGTTAAAATAAAATTTGCCATCAATTTATATAATAAATAAAAAAAAAAAAAAATCAATATATTTTTCAAAATTTCTGCTCTCATGGAATATTCATAATATTCTTTGTATGTAAAAAAAAAAAAAAAATTGAGTCCAATGTTTTTGATGAGAAAATTTCAGTATAATTTAGAAATTTAGAGATATCCACTTATGATTTCTCCATCAATTTTCATTGTAAAGTCAGCAATGTTCGAACACGTTCCCGTCCATGTGCGGCAAGAAAAAAGAACACCTAAACATTGAATTGACCGATTGATTGACAACTGATCCCTTGAACGACCCGAACGTTACTGTACCCGAACAATGCTAAGAAGAAATGCTAAGAGATTGATGTCGCTACTGCAGTTTAGAGAGAAAGAGGGGCTAAATACTTTTTTCTTGTGACCGATCGGTCAGTCACAGTTGCCCGGTTGTAACCATCAAGATAATCTCGCTATATTTATCCGATACACATATTCTTTCAATATAATAAAAGTAATATGAAGGTAATAAATCTATGTCTTTTATCATCGATTTGTTTTCTATATTTTTCTTAAATTTTTCATTTTTCGATAGAGTAACAAATTGAGTCATACATTAAGAACATCATCTTTTTAAAATTAAAAAAAAATAAATTATAATTTAAATTTAAATTAATGTGATTTAAATACTATTAAATATAATTATTTAATGTAATATAAAATGAAAAATAATGTGTATTGGTTTTTTTTTTCAAACTAATTAGATTATTAAATCCAAATATTTCAACTTCCGCCTGAAACATTGTTTTCTTGTATATAAAATACTTTTTTTCTAAAAGAATGTTTGGGAACTTCTCGAATTCATACAGTAACAAGAGTAACGTCAATAATGTTAATGACAGAAAGGGTGATAATGGTAATAATAACAGCGCAAATAATAATAAAAAATAAAGAAAGAAGAAACAATAATGTAAACATCATCAAAATCGATATTAGAATTATAATAATAATTATAACAATGAGAGCAAAATAAATAAAAATAATTATTGTTATATCAGAAAAATTTTTATGACATTTATATAAAAAAAAGAGTATCATTTAAAAAAATATAAATTTATTAAATAAAAGCATTTATTTTTATTAAACTTTCTGATCTATGTTAGTTTTTAATCATTTAATAACATATTTATTTCTAATATAATTTATTTTTATTCCTCAATAATAATTATTGTTTATTTATCTATATATACATTTAACTTTAAATACCATACAACATGGAATTGCTAAAAGTGATCATTATTTCATTATAGTCATTATCTGGTACTTCTAACAGTCATATTTCATTATTTTTTTGCTAAGAGAGTCGAGTCGCATCATTGTGAATAAAGAAAACTTTCTGCTTCGCTTTATTTCTTGCGTGACACGTCATTTAACGCATACTTTGTTTCTTTCTTCTCATGTAAATGCGAATCTCGTCGATCCAATAACAATCGCGAATTATGATTGAAGTTTGAATTGTAGACGCTGATTTCATTTCATTGCTTCTTGAATTCCATTTTGCTTAAATTGATGATTATCGAGATAGTAGTGCATCTATTCTGAATTGTTGCATTCTTTCACGACAATTATATATTTATCTTCTTTATTATATATGTATTTAATTAATTTATATTTTATATAATTTATTTATTTAATTTATATTTATATTTCATATAATATAAATTTTTTTATCTTATGTAAATTTAAATAGAAATATAAATTTTATTTTTCCTTCTTTTTTTTTGTCTTATATATATTTACTGATTACAATCAGAACAATAACATTACAAATGAACAGATCACGCTTACAGATTAGTTACGTAAGATGTCTGTTGTTTAACGCTAATCACAGTTACATATTTCTCAAGGTTTCTTTGCGTTTAGATATCTACGATTCATTCGAGCATTGTGCTTACCACATACGGTGTTACGGAATTGATTACGTTTAAAAATATTTTCATACAATGATGAGAAGAGTATCAAAAATATATAAAAAAATTTATTTTATAAAAATAAATATAATAAAATTTTTTAAATGTGATAAGTATTTAAAAATATATGTGGAAGTTTTTTAAATATTTAATCAATTTATTATAAGAAAGGTATAAAACTTACATAAAAGAGGATCTAGTCGTTCCTTGAAACTCTTGTTTCGCTTGATCTTTTCCAAGTCAGTCTCCACGTCCGTGTCCAGCATAGTCTCCCATTCGGAAGGATCATATGTGCGATCTTTTCGTGAATCTGGCGTATCCTCGCGGTCCATGTTCCGCTTTTCTACGTTGTCATATGAAGAGTTTCGATCGCTATATAACGATTCGCACGTGTCCGGTGACTTTAGCAATTCCGGGTATCTGTCAAATTCAAAAGTCGCATTTATTTTTTATCACCAAAACTGATTAATTTCAAGATTCTTATAACTGTTTGGAAAAATATTTTATTTTAGAATATTTTCATCTTTCATTGTTATCTTATACTTATACAAAAATTATTTAGCTTTAAGGAAAATTTGAGACCGTGATACTTATGTATTTTCTTATTAAAATCGCATCAAAGCCATGAATTGAATCTTGCATTTGTTAATTAAGTATCTCAATTTTTCATTGCACATTCTTATGAAATTTACATCGAGTTTTTAAAATTATATAATATTATATCATTACTCTCTATTATAAACTTCCTATGTTACGTAATAAGCAAACATATTTTAATTTAATTTAATAATATTAATTTTAGCTTTTTAATTTTAAAAGATCAAATGTTCTCTTGATTGTCATTTTATGTATCTAAATAGGACAATTAAATATGGTAAATATTATTGGAAATCAGCTAATCAGGATGAAAAATTACATTTTACGTTTTAAAAAAATTGATCAAAAATAAAAAATCTCTTTATGTAAAATTACCATAAAATTCTTAATGAAAAAATTTTTTTATATTATATATATCTCATAATTCTCTTTCTTTTTATGTATTATTAAGAAATTTACCGTTGCAGGATTATACTCTGAACTGTCAAAGAATCTCCAACTATGTTTCTATTGCACTCCTCGTCACCCGGGAATTTTCTCGCAATATTGTCACTGTCGTAGTCGGCATCACAATCGTAGTCTGGTTCACAATCTGGCTCTTCCTCATTGCCTAACCAAAGTTGAGAATTTGTTACTATGTGTTTAACATAAACATTCACATATATACAGGGTGTCTTAAAAATTTTGATACACCCGAAGGTAGATTGGGCCAAACTGAGGCCAAGCGAGAGGTGAAGTCACGCTGTCACCTCTTGCTTAGATGATACCTTCGTTACTAAGAAACGTATACAAGTAATCCGTCGTATATGCCTGCCGATACCGGCCTATCGCTTTCCAACGCGCTCATTAGCTCACATATTTTAATTAATAATGCAAAAACTATTGCGAATTTTGCAAAATGGTATAAAACTTTTCGACTCAGTTGGCCCAATCTACCTTCGGATGTGTCAAAATTTTTAGGACACCCTGTATAGATTAGAACATTTTGATTCGTTTACATACCGATAAACTCCCAGCTAGAGTCCACTGTCCAGGAGGTATCATTGAACACTTTAGTCCTTATCTTCGGTGGCTGAACGGGCTTTGCCCGAGGAATCTTCTTCGTCTCTCTAGTTTGGCCCAATCTCTTTGCCAGATTGTCGACCGATGATGAAATTAATGGCGTTTTATCTTCTGTTTCCTCAGGTGGTTCTTCCCAGCAGTCGATAGGATGCAATTGATTAGAGTTGTTTCCTGTCGGAGCTTGTAACCAACCTGGTTCGCTATGTCGATACTTATTTATCGCTGGATTATTTCTATTTGGTCGTCTCCTCGGAATTATTGCAGCATTTTGAGCAATAGCATCGGCTGGTTCAGCATAAAAAGGGCTACTCTGTTTAGATTCCGGAGTCAGGGGACTGTTGCTCTCTGAATTTGCCAAAACAAGGCCCAATTTATTTCTCGGAGGCGTCACTGTATTCGGACTATTCAATGAATTGGCACTGCCTATAAAAAAAAACATGAGGATTTTTAACTTTAAAAAATCTTTAACAAAACAACTTAATAAATATACTTACAAACTCTGGATAGCAGATCGGGTCTCTTCCCTATTCCATTCTCCTCTAGTGAATTTTGATCAGGACTTTTCATTTCCGGAACAGGCTTGAAGCTACTAAACTCTGGACTTGTCATCTCCTTGTATCCTATCTTATCATTTCTTAAGATAAATCTCTCGTTCTTCAAAATCACCTGTTCTCCCACTGGCAATCTTTCACTAATAAGACTTCTTTCGGATTCTTTAGGACTCAACAGACGGTCATTGGAATTCCTCAGACGATCTTGCGGGATGCAAACAATCTTGTTTTCCTTCAATCTGTCATTCCAAGTCGATTGCGTTGACTGGTCGGTCGTGTTCCAAATATCTTCGTAGTCGGAAATCTTGTCAGCTGGTGAGCTGCGATAGTACGATTCCAAGATATCCGACTCTTGATAATGCTGAGAGTTTTTCCGGTTCTCGCGATCACGCCGTCTTTTTGATTTACTAGTACTGGAGGGAGTATTTGGAGAAAGTATGCTGGGTGTTTTCGAGATTAGCTTGGAGGTGGGGGATAAAATTGGTGTGATAGGTGAAAGAGGTGATTTGACAGAAAAGTTGGAAGTGAGAGATTTGTTAGATTGAGGACTCAACAGTGATGTATTGGGATCCGATGGTGTATTTTGCTGTTGGCAGAAAGATGGAATAATTGTGATAATTTTAATGTAAAGAAATATTACTTAATTCTTGAATTCTTAAAAAAAATATAATTTTCTTTTTTACAACAATAAAAAATCATCAATATATAAGATATAGACAATAATAGACAATAATAATGCAATAAATATTAAATAAATAGAAAATAAAAAAAAGAAAATAACTGTACATCAAAATTTTTTAATATAAAATAAAAAAACATATATAGAATTACATATAGATATTTTACAAGGAAATATAAATTATATTGCAAAAAATTCAAAAATATATATGTTCAATTATATTCGTATATATATAATTTAAAAATTATACGAGTAAACACATTCAAATATTTATTATTATATTTAAAAAATGAATCATTTATCTTTTATATATGTATATATACCTGTGAAGTATTCAAGCCGTTACTCTGATTCACGTTGAAAGACACCGTTGTAGTCACGGTAAAATTACTTTGGTTCTGATTGATGCCAGGCTTGGCC
This sequence comes from Cataglyphis albicans, assembly GCA_038406275.1. Taxonomy (NCBI): domain Eukaryota; kingdom Metazoa; phylum Arthropoda; class Insecta; order Hymenoptera; family Formicidae; genus Cataglyphis; species Cataglyphis albicans. The sequence goes on along the minus strand of JBCAUJ010000089.1, from coordinate 10,281,404 downwards.
CATCTTGGTGGCGGTGGCGGTGGCGTCTTCACATTTTGCGTTTTATCGTTCTCAACAACAATGTTCCTAATATCCGGTAATTCTGGTGAGATGCATGACAAATTGTTCTGATGGAAGCTTGAGGTAGAAATAAATTTCTCTGAATTCTTGATGAACTCGATCGTCGTCGACTTCGGTGTGTCTAGGCCGTTCTTCAGAGTGTCAAAGTTTTTAATATCCTGCGCTGGACTCAAAACATTGTTCTCCACATTGTGGACTACCGGTGATGGGCATCGTATGCTTTGCACAAGATTTGGCGAGATCAGTTTGTGAGAGAGCTTGTCACCTGGTGATAAAATCCGGTCCCTTTTGTTATCGTTCAAAGGTTCATTGAAGGTTGTCAGATTGAGGGTATTCGGCGGAGTTGGACGCGGCTGTCGTGGCAATGATGATGCGAATGTCGATGTGTTTGCGTTAATGGTATTCGTCGGAGAGGGGGTGTCTGCTCACAAAAATAATTTTAGGTAACAAATTATTTTTAGAAGAGCTCGTAGGAATTTATCTTGGCTAGCTTGTGTGAAAACGATAATTCTAAATATAGACGACAGATTGTCCAGATAAATTTACATTAAGTATCATAATCAATGTCATAAAAACAGAAAATTGAAAATATCTTCATGTATGAATTAAAATCGTGTTAAGAAAGATATTTTTTCACTTTATATCACTTTATTTTATTGATTTACACTCATTTTAAAATTATTTAACTTTACTTATATTTGAATATTTAGAATTTAAAAAAAAAAAAATAGTTTCTACAAATAATATTTATAAAAAAATTGAGATAATGTATATAAAATATATTGTCAAAAATATAAAAAAATTATTTATGTATAATCTTCAAACTAGAATAAAATAAATGTAATAATTTGTAAAAAAATTAAAAAAAATAACGTTTTAAATACAAAATGGAGCGATAATTTTGTTAGAGAAACATGTCAACAAACAATCATTAATACAACAAATGCGAGAGAGAATGCTTATAAAAATAAAGAAAAAAATATCAAAATGTCTCTCTTACGTGCATTATGAGACGATATTGGGGCCAGATTGAGCACTATACTCTCCGTGGTTGGCGTGTCCGCGTTATTATTATTGTTATTATTATGGTTATTGTTGCCTGCAAAAAAAAAAGATAAAAACATTCCCTGTTTATAATTCTTGTTTAACTTTAGGGTATTTAGACTTAAATATATATAAATTTCGAATAAATATAATTAATAAATTACCGAGATTTTAACAAAATGTCTAATAAATCTTTATATTTAAAAGTTTTTTTAGAGAACTGATTTTGTTTCATTTCCACATCTATGTATAAAGTTGGATAATTTTTATGCACTTGGAGTGCATTTATTTATTTACTTCAGAAAAGTTCTCTTACAAATTGAAATTAGGTCAAGAATTTACCACCATGGAAACTGCTGAGACTAGAAGTATTACTGCTACTACTTTCCGGTGGCTTTGGATTTGCCATAGGATACCGCCAAAATTCCTGTCCCAGCAATGCCAGTGACGACAATTGCTGCCTATTCTTCGCTTCTCGCATCGCCCTTGGCAGAATCAGCTGCACCGGCAGCTCGTCACTGCTTACCAAACAAAAATAATCAGGAAATTATTTCACATATCAAAATTATATGTTTTTATTACTTTATTAAAAAAAAAAAATTACTTAATTTATTAACATTACTTTCTCTCCCTCTTTGATATATAATATAATATTATATTATTTTAAATTGAAAAGTATATTTTATTTTATTTTCGAAAATTTTTTCATTATTCATTTGTGTATGTGAAAGTATATACATGTACGTACAATGATTGTGAAGACTTCTATACATATTCCATTCACAAAGAAACTTTTACAAGCAACATTTTTCTATATTAAAAATAACATATATATATTTCAGTTAAACAGACTTTTATTGCTCTGTTATTCTAACAAATCTATTAATATATTCCATATTGCGACTAATAATTTATTTTATGTTTTGCTTAATAATTTATAAAATATTTCGACTATTAAATTATTAATTTATAACCAATTTCTTGACTAAATGCATTAATTGTACATTGATTTCAAACAACTAATTGACTAATTTTTGTTTAACATTTTTTATCATTTAAACTTTCTTCTATTTTCGCTATAAGATACTTTTCTATATACTTGACATATATTTTTTTTACCTTTCTTACAATTTTCAAAGATATATATCTTTATATATATATATATATATTTATTTCTTTTTATTTATATTATTATAATTTAATCAGAGAACATATAATGTAATTATAGAAATCGAATTTTAGAAAAAAAACTATAAAAAGTAAAGAATCAAGACAGTACAGCATTGACAATTAAAGCTATGGTTTGTGATTAATGGGAATTTGTAGAGATCAGAAGATAAGAATGAAAGACGATATCACGTGTGTCATTTCCGCGAGGGAAATCCGTAATAAATAAGAAGAGAGAAAAGGGCACTCACCAGCATTGCGAATAGTGAGCAATCAGTGAAGGGATATTGTCGAATCTATTCTCGCTCGTTTCCAAGCTTAGCTTGCCCTTGTTGGCCTGGATCAAGTAATGCTCAATGTATGGTCCCTTCCCGGCCGGTAATCTCACCGAGAGAGCCATTGTGTCATTCTGACTCGATTGTCGCACCACGAAATTCTGTAACAAAAATGTATGCTTGTAATTAACAATAATAAAAAAAAAAAATTATTTACTTTTATTCTTTACATCATTAACATATCAATATATATCGTTAACATATTAAATATACGTATATTAAAATCTTTGTTTAATTTTTCCCTTATCATAATTCGATTTTTTCTGCTATTCTATTTTGTTCTTAAAAAAAGAGACTTGAAGATTATAAAATCAGCATTTCAGATTCCAAAAAGATGTTATCTAAAAATGTATATTACCAGGAAAATCGGAAAATTAAAAAATAGACATTAGTAGACACAATAAATATGATGCGAATAAATATAAATTGAAAGTAGATGAAAGAGAAATATTATTTATATCAGCTGTTTTTTATTCTTTTAATTCTCGAATATCTCTCTTTTCCTTGGTAGAATAAAAAACCCAAAATTTCTTAAATTAAATTAAAGATATCAGAAAGAATAAACGACAAATCTCTCTTTAAAACAAAATCGACAAAGATTTAGGGGTTTCTTACAAAGTTTTTTAGCTGAAGACTCTTGGGTGGGGAAAGAAGGGGATCGTGTCTCATCTATAGAAAGGAATTGCGAGGCACATTGTTTTTTGGCAGTACAATTCGTTAGCGGCAGAAGGCAGCGGAAAAGATAGAAATGACGGAGGACGATTAACAAAGGCGCAAAACAATGAGTCGTCGGAGGAGAAGCAATGTCAAAAGAGCAGTATCTCATCGTTCGCTCGCAGTCATTTCGGCGTTGATTACAGCGCAGGGCTTTGCGCACTATTACAGTAGCGTTACAGACGAAAGAAGAAAAAAAAAAAAAAAAAATGGAAAATAAATGAGAATGAAGATGACGGCAAACATTTTACCGCTATGGCCTAATCGATTTCTTTATTAATCTTGCCGGGAGGAGATATATTGTGCGCATAATGTTCGAAATTTTATTACTCTCATATTTCTCCTTCTCAGTCTCTTTAATAACGTAAATTTTTTTTAATTACTTATAATAAAAGATCTTATATCATCTGTTTTACTATATATATATATATATATATATATATATATATATGTATACATGTATAGAGATTTTAATATTATTGAATTTGTAGAGCTTCATAATTTTTTTAAAAATTATAAAAAGTATAAAATAAGTATATAATATGTATATAAAATTATACAAAAAAGAGAATTATAATAAAAAATTAAATTATAATAAAAAATTAAAAAATACAGAATAAATTGTAAAATTTTTTAAAAATAAAATATAGAAATTAGAATTTTTGGGAGATTTATTGTTAAATCACACTCTTGTAGGAATTTATACATTTACACACACACACACACACACACACAAGAATGCTTGCACCATATTAATATTATATTCTATAAAAATATAAAAAAAATAATGCCAGTATTATATGAAATTATGGGCTTCATTGACCTTGCTGTTTCGATTTACGTAAGCATATAAAAGATTTTCCCACAATTTTGCATGAATTGTGCGCCGTCAAGCATTGACATAGTTTTCCGTCACTCTATGAGTAATGCGGTTTCTTCTCTTCTTTACAGAAGTAATCCGGCCGGATGTTAGAAGTAGACAACACTCGCATTCATTGTTCCGAGGCGTGCAGCAGCAGATGTAAATGCGGATAGTAAAAAATGGTGCCGAGAAAAAATCATACCTTCCATTCAGAGAGAAGGTAATAATGTCCTCGGTATACAAAGAGAATGAAAACGAGGTAAGGCAGAATAATAAATGTAACAAGTTTTGATTTCTTTTTTTTTTGTAAATATATATATAAATATTTAAATTTATAATAAAATATTTAAATTTAAATATTTATAAAATATTTAAATTTAAAATACTGGGTTTTCGAAAATTTTAATTTCACGGAATATTCATATAAAATAAAAGTTTTTTGATAATCAAATTTTACATATATTTATAATTGTTAACCCTTTCATACACATCTATCTCGACAATCAAAAGTAATCAATATTTAATTCTTTAAATATTTACGTTTGCAATATTTAGTAGAATATATTATTAAATATTATTATATTAATCCATTAATTAAAATATACGAATATCTTAAAATATAAATGTTTAAGAATTATAAAACTAGAAAAAATTATAGCCTTTTCCCTCATTTATCGCATAAACCTCTCTCATAGAAAAATATATTCTACAAAAAATAGCGCAGAAGCGAAGCAGACAAAATATCGTTGCAGCAGAAAACTTAATAAGTAAAAAGTAACAATATTGTATAAAAAAATTCTTCATTCTCAGTTGTGTAGTCATGCAATGTATACAAATTATTTATATTAAGCAACCTTTAATCACAAGTTATCTTTTATATTATATTAATGTGTATACATATAGTGTCACAATTTTTTTAGTGGCCAGCATATATAGCGTTTAGAAAAAATTATTCGATTCTTTCAAAAAAAAAAAAAAAAAAAAACTATTTGTTTCAGATTACACTTATCTTACCCCGGAAAAGCAACACGATACAAAGGTTGAATTTCTAATTTTAATTTACGATTTATAATAGCACACACTCACCCCCTCTTCTTTGCCCTGTAATAAGTGGAAGGCCCCAGCTCTTTGGATGCCTGGCAGAAACCAGATCGGATGAGAGCGTATAAGTCTTTCGATCAGAGTGATGTCACAGGCCACTTCGCTTCCAGAATTTTCCGTAGATCCCGAAGATCCTCCCGAAGTGGCCGATCCTTCCGATGAAAGTGATTCTTCACTCTGATAAGAAAAAAATGTTTTTTGTTTTTACGATGATGAAGCGAATAAGATTATAGCTTTATCTGAAAACGATGGTAACAGAATAAATAGTTCTTTATAATAAAATGTATCAATTATAGTTACAAAATTTGTTTTGATATATATATTTGAGATAGATAATTATATCTCATATTTATAATCTTCAATTATTTAATCTTGAACATAAAAAATGATTAAGATTATTTGAAAATTGTGGGCAACCGGTTACAAAAATTATACAATGTTAGGTTAGGTTACTTTATTTTTTGCTGAAATCATTTAAATAGTAAAGGATAATACAGATAAAAAAGAGATATTTAATTTATTGACTTTAAACATTAACTTACTTTAAAAATACTCCAGAAAATTTTTAATTTATATATTAATGTTATTATTAAATTAAATTAATTATTAAAAAAGATTAATTTTTAAAATAAACAATTGTTACACACACAACAATATTTCCTGAAGTATTTTTCAAAATTATAATATATATATATATATATATATACATATATATTAAGTATACGTATGTGAAAATTTGCAGTTAAAATTATCGGATCGGAATTCTCATCATATTTCATACGCGACTGCAATTGTTTCGACGCTCAAATTTTCAGCAATTTGCTTTATTACGAATACGAAAATTCTCCGTCTCTTTTAAGCGCCGAGGCGCGTAAATCCCGCCGGCTCTGTCGCACAATGCGCCTCTAATTCCACATTATACCTGCCTGTTGCCCAGTTATCTTTACTCGCAGCCGATTCGTGACCGGTCGTAATCCATTTATCGTTCCTTCTCCTCTTCCTCCAATTCTTTCTTTTTTTTTTATGACGCGGGAAAGTGCCGTAGAAAACGAATTCTCGAACACTCTCTCCCTCGTGGAGAAGGGAAATGAAAAAGATAGATATTCGCAAGATTGGAGTTTCGATCGATTCTTCTTTCTTCGTCGTTTTCAGCTATTTGATCGATGCTGATCGACCGATGCGTTTTTGTTTTTTTTTTTTATTTCAAATGCGACTTATTTTCTATCGCATATCTCCTCCCCCCTCCCTACCCTCTTCTCTCGAATCGACGAAGACGAAAAGGGAAATCGATGACGGACAAAGCGGAACGAATGCTGGAAGAGGGGGTGGCAAGGGGTATTGGCGAAGGGGTTCGAGTGTAATTTAATTTGAAATGCAGACTGACACACGGTTTCGAGCTAACGGGATTAAACGTGGACGTGCATCGCGTATTGAATACTCTCTCCTCCAAAGAGCAGGAGACGAAGAGAGAGGGGGAGGGAGGGTTGAGGAAAGAGAAAGCTAATTGTAAATCCCTTAATTGCTCGTATCGGAAAAAGTTCCGCGCGATAAGACACCGCCCTGTTTCTCGTTCACTCATCGGATCAAAAAGCGCATGAAAAATATAATTACATATGTACGCGACATTGAAGCCAAATTTCTATGTTATACAGGGTGTCCTAAAAATTTTCACACACCCGAAGTGTGAAGGTAGATTGGGCCAAACTGAGTGAAAAGTCCTACTACTGTATATGTTATATTATCCTAAAAGACAAGTTAAAAGGAATATATTGTTTTTCTCATATAAGATTTTTTATCTAAAGCATAGAAATTAATAAAGTACTTAAGAAAAACAAAAGCATGCAAAATAAAATAATAGACACAATATGTGCATTATGATTTAAAATGATAAAATACAAACGGATATAAAGTCTATTTTACATATTTTATATAAACATATTTTTCAAAAAGTTTCAAATAAAACTGTTTCATTTTAAAGAAGATGTCTTGTCAATGCAGCTTCGTTCCAGGAAAAATTTTCAAAGATATTTTGTGTTTTTAAATAGAGAGTTATATGTTTTCTTTTATATAAATCGTACGCATCATTGAATAATCATTGTATCAATACTTATATGTAATATAATTTAAAAAAAATTTCCATAATAATCGTAATCAATAAATTCAGAAAAATAATAAAATAAAATCTTTTAAGACATTTATTGTATTTAATATTAAAATTTTTTTTTTTTTTAATTACGTCGCAAATATGCATTTGTGATTATTATTTGCCATTTGATTTTGCAGCAAAATCGCCTATAAATTGTGTCATTATATTACTGCGCCCGCGGTGTCGTCATATTCATATGAATATTTCATAATGTTAGGAATAAAAACATTTTTGAAGGGCAGAACAACTGATGTCACAAAATTTAATATGGTCCTGCAGTCACGGATTTAAATTGCATGTTATAGTGTGCTTAATTAAACACGATATTTAATCATGTTACCGCACAACAGTTACTGTCTGCATGCAAATTTTATAATTAGTCGGACAATCTCGTCTCCATAATAAATGAATATTTCCTCTATTGAAATGACGTATTAAGTTTTATATAAATTTGTTGAACAAGTATTTCTCATAATAATAAAAATCATTTTCATCGAAAATGATAATTACGTCAGCTAGAGGATAAGAGACCTAACCTATACGTACAAATAGATACGATATCTATTGTGTACTTTGATTAAAACACTCGTTCCTCTCCTTACTTCGTTTTTTCTTTCAATAACTCACCTGCACATGATGCAGCTGCGTAAGTTGACGATGCTGCAGCGGATTCGGCGGTGAAGTGCTCGGCGAGCTGACCACCTGAACAGTCCCGTGCTGCTGCAGGTACGGTTCCAGGAAGACATCGCTCCTGCAACACGGAGGAAAGCAAAAAAAAGAAAAAAATTATGAACCGTCACAGTCTCATGTCAATTAGGTTAGCTTTACGACGGGTTTACAACGCGGACGGCCCAGCGTTACGCAAATGGCGCAGCGTAACACTGGTTTTCCCACGCAGGAGCTTACCTGTGTCTCGATATATAGACATGATATAGCGGCAATTAAATTGTAAAGTGTGCAATTTGCTTTAAAAACGTTGGCGAAGCAAGCATATCCTACATAATCTATATGTATGATGCTATTAAGTATAAAGAGAGGAAGAATAGTTTCGAATATTTAAAAATTTTTAAACAAAAATTAGAGAAGTTTACATGTAAACAATTTTGAGAATAAAAAGAATAATTCTTTTTTTTATATCAAGAAAGAAATAAGAATTATAAAAGTTATTTTTTATACATATTTATCCGAAATTTTTTCTTCTCTCTCTCTCTCTCTCTCTCTCTCTCTCTCTCTCTACCTCGAATGTTTAAATAAATCAGATTAAATTATTTAACTTAATACATATGAATAGTTTTTTTTTTATATCTAAAATGTACAAACATACACACACGCACACAATTAAAAATGCACAATATTTATTTGTGTCTGTTTATATTAAAAGTTATTTATAACAATTATTTTAATAATAATAATATCTAAATAATAAAAGTTAAACTATATTTAAAATTTTTGTTTATTAAGGCAGAGTAATTTTTTCAATGCATGTCAGACTGAAAAGAAATGTCGCGTCATACGGTATACGGAATTAATCTGTTGTTGCTTACTACCATATGTTCATGTATTTATTAGTTACGGCACGAAAAGTAACGAAGTGCGACGGTACCGGTAACGGCATAAGATAATGATGTTTAGAGTTCCCTAATTTTTAATTTTTTTGATAATCAGGATCACTGCTATTGTAAATAAATACTTCTAAATGTGCGTGTGTGTGTATAAGCTTAAAATATTAGATATATTTCTGTAAGAGTCACTAATAAAGCTTTATGCAGGATATTTTTTAATAATTAATAATAAAAAAATAAAAATAAAAATAAATACAAAAATTGTATCCTTACAATGGGATGTTAGTTATTAATTATTCGGAATTATTACTATTTAAATATTAAATTGAGCGGATTTTTCAGGCACTTCGCGTATTGTATTTTTTTACGGGAATTTATTTCGATTTTATTTATTTTATTATGTTATAATGTTGTTAAAAATGTCTTATAATGTTGATTTTATCAAACAGATTATCACGATAGTTTGATGAACGACGAATTTTCATTTATTGGTCGAGCGGATTTGAAGATGGAAATTCAGAATTTTCCATTTAATTTAATCTGAAAGGCCGCAAGACTCGGGAGCGAGTGCCTTTCTTACGATTCGAAAGACGTTGTGAAAGAACTGGCGGACAAAGATATCTCTCCCTTTAGACGACTAACTTATCGTGGAGCGGTCGCGCGAATTCTTGTTACCTTACAGAAGCACCCTCGTGTCGGTAATCACTCGGAAACTCACAGGTAAGTTCTCCCGGGGGAGTTACATTATATAAGGAATGCGTGGCATTACCGCCACCATGTAAATAGGCTTTTACGTAATTTGGATGTAATTTCCATGAAACTACTTCATATGTAAAAGGATTAAGGAAAAGTAATTCAGTAATTGGCTCATCCGAGTTCTGCTTTCATATTTTATAGAAATAATTCAATTTTTTTTCTCGCAAAAATCTGTTATTAAGAATACATTATCATGTTTTAAATTGTCCATATTAAGAATTAATATGTCATATATTTTATAAAAATATTATTAAATTAATATTTATTTATACAGGGTGTCCGAAAAATTTTGACACACCCCAAGTGTAAAGGTAGATTGGGCCAAACTGAGACGAAAAGTCCCATACCATTTTGCAAACTTCGCAATAGTTTTTGTGTTATTAATTAAAATATTCGAGGTTTAAAAATACTAACGTGCTGATTAAATATCAATAAAAACATATGTAAAACGCTAAAAAGATGGATTCTTAATATTTTTCAAAAAAAATTTCTAAAGATCACCAATTTTTCATATTGCTAGAGTGGACTAAGTCCTTAAAATATTTTTTAATAAATATGCAATAAATTACAATATAATAAGAATAATAATTACACAATATTATAATAAAAATTGAAAAAAAGGAGCCATAATATTCGTACATTTCACGCAACTCTCGTTGTACTTTCATCTAAAATTGTGCATCGTGTAATATTCATGTTCAGAGAGATCTCCAGCCAATCTCAAGTTTGAGGCGGCAAAGTTACCGGGAAACAATGGTGTAACAATGAATAACTGACAATGGTGTACGTCATAGCGCAACGTTTGTTTCTGGCAAAACAGCCTCGCGACGGCATTATTCCCGACTCGAACTTTGTACGAGATATGGTCAAATGTCAGATTCGGGGCATTGATGTATGCAGAACCAACGTTCATCGATATAAACGGTACGTATTGTGTTCACCGGTGTGTTTGACAGTTGGATAGTTCCCATATGTATGTGCATGGCGGTCGAATCGCCAGGGGCGTGTTCGGATCAAATCCATGATGGATTTTCGCTTAATAGACCTTCAGTTGCCATCAATAGATTCTTTTATGGAGTACTTGACGGTTCCTGAAAGTTTTTGGGTCGAAAGAAGAATGGAATAAGTTGAAGTAAGTGAACAGGATTGTGAGAGAAAGCGAAGAAAATCAATATTGAAAATTCTCATTCCAGCAAATATAACGTAATAAGCGTATAATAATATATAAAAAGAGAGAGAGTTTTTAAGATATGATAAATATTTATGATAAGTATTTAGAAATTAATGCAAGAAAAATGAAGTTAATAGAATAATACACACATCTGTGCTGATAAATATATAATAATATATAGAAAATTATTATATATAAATTATATATAAAATATTATATATAATTAATATTTATATTTATTGTATGTAATAAGAATAACTTCTTTCATATTAACGAATAAAGAAATTAGGATAATTAACGAGGAAATAAATTAGGATAATTAAAAAAGCTGCAATAAATTAATAACCAAAAAATCAAGAGATTTATATAAAATTTGAAAATTTCACGATTTTAATTTGAAATCTGGAAGGATCTTCATACTATATTTTATTTTATGCTTTAGCCAATAATTATATTTACATTATTTATATCAAATGTTTTTATATTTTATTATCATTTCGTTAGATTATTTGTATTTTTCTTATTTACATTTTATTTATATATATTTTATTTATTTTTACATTTTATTTATATTTATATAT
>JBCAUJ010000089.1:10222611-10232901 GCA_038406275.1 Cataglyphis albicans | reverse complement strand
TTAAATTTAAATAACTTCCAAACCATTAAGAGAATTGTGCTTAGTTTTTGCACAAATATTCAGAAGAAATAGTAGAATAATCTATGAAATTTTAATGCTTTTGTTAATATTTCGATTTATATCATACATTTTTTAAGAATTGACGCATTCCGAAGAAGGAAAAGATAAAAATACAGGATGATAATTATATATTTCTCCATTCGAATAAATGATAAGCTAAAAAATTTTAAACAAAGAATAGAAGATAAATTTGAAAAAAATACAATTCTGAAAAAAAAGCAGTATGTACTTTACTGAAAAAACATAGAAAACGTAGAATTCTTAGGGATTTCTTTTGCATTTAGAAAATCAATTTTTTCCCTTACATTTGCAAATTTAAATGGCTCTGTGTTTTTTCTTTGTATAGTTAAAAAGTATTAGAAAATGCATACAAAAAGAAATTTTATTTTATAGATAACTGCATCAACAAACCTTTAAAAAATTCTCCTTTCTATTTTTAAAAATATGTAAAATATTAAAAAATTTTACCAAATTTTTTTCATAAGATTTGAATCGACACCCTAAAAAATGAAAATATGTGTTTGATTTATTCTCAAATAAAAATTTATTGGATAGATGGACATTCCTTAGGATTTGACCAATTCTAAAATAAAAAAAAAAAAAAAAAATTCAAAATAAAAGAAAATTTTAAAAATAAAGTTAAATCATGTTTATTCAGTTCTTTTTTTTAATTTAGATTTTATATACAAATTGGAAAAATTGGAAAAATTCTATCAAAAAAGCGGACAAAATGAATCCTTGAAGAATCACTCACTAACTTTGTATTTATCAAAGATTTGAAAATCTGATTTTCGATTTTTCGACAATCGATAAAGTCTAAAGAAAAGAGATAATTAAAAAAATAAATTTGAAAAAAAGAAGTTGAAGCTTAATCATATTCAATAAAAAACATTTATTAAGAAATAAACGCAATAGTGAATATTATGATTCTATTAAATTTAAACAAAAAAGAATTTATTACATAATTAAAATTTAAATATATAATTTTAGTTTTATTTATTTTTTTTTTTTATAACTTTATTAATCTATGTATGTAAATATTATAAAAGAATTTTATTAACTTAAATCCTATTAATGTCAGCACACCTTGTATAAAAAAAATTAACAGAAAAAACTCTTTTATATAACATTTTATATAATAATATTTAATAGAAAATCTCGTATAAAATATTGGCAAATCTAAGACATGAAATCGACTCAAATGCATTACGAGATATGACACGTCAGATACTAGCTAACCATAACTACCTAACCTAACCTAACCTAACCTAACCATAAACTATTTTTCTTATTACAACCAGTCTTGATCATCTGATTAGCATGTAATTACAATGCGTAAAAAAATATTTGTTTCATATTTTCTTTTTATATAAGATAATTTTCATTTATCATTTAAAAGATTATACTCTCTCAAGATATTATATAATAAATACATATCACAAAGTTAATTTGTCTAATTATTGTCTGTACATATCCATATAAATATTTGATGATATAAATAAATACTTATATGATATATTTTTTCTAAACTCTTCTATAAATATCTATAAATATAGCTAAATACAAAGCTATTTCCAAAAAAAAAACGCTGAAAATATATGTTCTGAGCCAATATTGGGGAATTTATAATTAATACACTCTGTTTTATTTCCATATGACATAAATAAATGCAGGAAAGTGCGCTGCCGTTGATTGCCATCGGCACATAATGCAATGTGCACTTGGCGGGATTATTGTAGCCAGGAATTTCCGATCGAATGAGTTGCCGCCCGCTGCATTTTCAGCAACGGAAGTCCGCGCACGTGCTGCTGCATCAATCCCCGGCTTTGCATAATGACGTGGCAGCGGTAGCATTAGCGTGTAATCGTTAACAACCCGATAACGTCGCGCTGTATAATTCGAACGGATTTATCATGTCACTTTGTGCCGCTCATTTACGCAATTTGCCACCAAGAGTTTAATCACAGCCATTCGCCAAATAAAGTTGATCCGTAATGAACTCAAAAAAGGGGGATCGCAACAGAATCAGTTTTTGAAAAATTAAAATTTATGGAAAACGTATTGATAACGAAATTAATAGCGAAATAAATACACACACACATACGCACACATATATGCTTATGTGTACATATATTTTGTTTTAATAAAAATTTTATACTTTAATAATAATGTTTATTTGAATTTATTTTTTAGTTACTTATTTAATTTAAGTTACTTTAAATAAATTTTTAACTTTTTTTAGATCAATTTTTCTCCACAAATATTTTTCCTAAAATATTTTTTTATCTTCTTAAATGATCCCAAATTATTGCAAACTTTATGCTACATTTGAGGTTGAATCTTTATCGAAATTCGATAAAAGTCACATCAATATTTCATGGAATTAACGTTTTCATAAAGTTCGCTCATGATCGTAGGGATGAGTTAAAAATGGCAGTTCGTCAAAGATATTTTAGAAGATAATTGCTTTATCCTTTCGTGGACTTGACATATTAATATATCAATTATTTCTTTTGAACATTTATGGTTGCTGTAATTTGAATGTTTTTTACGAATTTAAAAATGACAATAATATTTATCTTGATAATTAATGATCACATATTATTAAATTGAAGTTATATGTATTTTATTTTGAAGGAATTTATGTAAATAATAAAAATATATGTAAATAATGAAAAAAAGTTTGATATTTCTTTTCTTTCTTTTTCAAAATCTTAGTAAAATCTTAGTTTTTTAATTATCAGAATGTATTTATATACAAATATTTTCACAATTTTGTTAATAATAAATTGTAAAATTGTAAATTTCTTTAAACTTATAAGATTTAAATTATTTTTTCTAATAAATAATATACAGTATTTCATTCATCACCGAAATGAAAATAATGTACATAATAATGTACAAAAAAACCATTAATAATTAAAATTATAATTTACATTTTTTTTTCGAACAAAACCAAATAATAAATATATAAATAATGAATATTTCTATTATTGTCAATTTAAATATAGAAATAATAAAATCTTATTCATTTAATAGCTAAAAAATTTTTTTTTCAATTTTTACATTTTTATTAATAGTATATAAAACAGCTTTTATATTGAAAGATTTACAATAGCTTCGTATTGAAAACTTTACAGAAAGGAAAATTAGCTTCTTCCCTTTTTCACGATATCCCGTTTTCCTACTTCTCGTCGATTAGATGTCAATAAAGTAGTCGAAGCTCGGAACTTGTGCTTTCGAATTGTCTGGGTGCCTTCTTTTCAAGTGATAAGAGAATTTTCCTGTTCCAAAGAGGAAATCCAATTAGGAGAAAAATCCTTGGTTGCCCTGAATAAACGTCGCGCTTTCTTAGCTATTCATGAATGCCTATTATTTGCAGGTGTAAATATTTTGCAAAGAGAAAGTTACATTTGTCCTTTTTATATACTTTTAATTATATTAAATAATAAATATAACAGTAATCAAGTAACACAAAAATAATACAAAATTATTAAGAATATTGCCGTTATCATATTATTTAAGGTAAAAAAAACATATAATTCTTATAAATTTACAATATACAATTTTTTTTTTACAAATGCACACAATTATATATTTATCATTAATTTAAAAAATTACCTTTAAATTGTTTTTTATAAATAATATATGCATGTATATTATATATAATTTAATTATATATCCATATATCTACATAAAATTTTTATATAATTTTTTTCCTCTTTTATTTATATAATTTTTATTTTTATATTTTTACACGTGATTTTGTGACAAATTATATCGTACAAGAGCATAAAAGTATTGATTGTGAGAATCCAAATCAATATTTCGAGAAGAAATATCCAAATCATATTTCGAGAAGAAATATATCTTTTGAATAAATATTCTTTGTGAGGAAACATGTGCTGCGATCGGACAAGACACAAGGATACTCTGTGTTTGCGCGTGAGTCTTCTGGGAGCGATCTCGCTCTTCTCCGTGAATGGTGATGCCGCGAGGAGCAGGATCGGATGAGAAAAATCCGACGAAAGAGGAATACGAGGCCTACGACTGAGATGACAAGGAAGGGCCTCGCGGGGGAAACCGGCAGCCGTTTCTCGGCTTCTGTCGCCGGCAGAAAATGAAGGTCGTTCTCGGCCAGTCGGTCGGTTTCTACAAATAGTCACCGGTATTGTACCAATATACCCTCCTTCCCCCCTCCCTCTCCTCCGCTAATCCTTAAGAAAGTAATTAAGTGTCACACAAATGCATGCGGATTCTTTCCCGCTCTTTTTTTTTTTTTTTTTTCGTACGTATCTTATATTTTACGATATATTTCATGTTTATTATAAAATTATTATATATATTATATATATAAAATTATTATATATTATTATATATTATATATTTAATTATTATATATTATTATATATTTCATGTTTATTATAAAAATATTTTGAATTATAAGAGTTATATGCTTACATATAAAAATTAATTTAATATAAATAATTAAAATATTTCATATATATTTCATCTAATAATTAAAATAATTCCATTGAACAAGTTTTTCAAGTTTTTATGATTTTTCAATACAAGTACAAATAAACGAATATTCCGGAAACATCACAAGCAAACGGTACAAACGTTAATCTGCGGATCGTAATAACGGAAATACCATTCCCTGCTGCAGTGCACGCTTTATGAGCGTCACATGTGTCTATTAGTTGCACGGGAAAACGTGACGATAATCGTGTCCTGTCAAGATATATCGTAAATTGTAAATTTCTTATTTAGAAATTTTCCTATCATATTCTATGCGTTACTTCATTTATATTTTACATAATTTCACAATAATTTAATAGAAACATTCCAGTATTAATTTAAGACATTTTCAAAAGGAGTAAAAGAAGATAAAATACTTATTTCCAAATAAATTTTTATTATATCTAATTTTTATTATATCTGTTTATTATATCTATTTTTATTATTATCTTTCTATTATATCTAAATAAAGGAATGGAAACTATTGATTTATTACGCAAGCTTATTATAAACTTTGTTCTTACTATGTCAAGCAACTGTCAAAAAGAAGAAATACAATCTCAAAAAAAAAAAAAAAAAAAATTTGTTTCAATCTAAACTCTCATGTCGATTTTATGAGGCCTTTCCTTGTTTCCTTTCCATCACTAGAAACTAATAGAAACGCGTAGTAAGAGATTCGCGCCGCAAATTGCTTCGCGGGCTCATTAGTTCCATGAGTGGGCTCTTTGAATCCGCTGAAGACCCAGCAGATGCGAATCGATGTGGAACCGTTCCGCGCAAAGAGAACAGCTAAACTGTCAGATAGGGAGGATAGAGAGAATTCATCAGCGTGCCCTCCATGATTCGTTATACGGAGAAACGCAAATCTCTGAAACTTTTTTTAACGCGAAATAATTACTTTTAACTACGTAAATATATGCATGAATGTATATTTTGTATTTTATACACATCTCGTATGATATTTTGTAAAAAATTAATAAATCATTAAATAAAAATTATATATTATATATATTAAATATAATAAATATATTAAAAAATATATGCAATATAAAAATAATATCAATTATAATATTAAATTATTTTATTAATTATTTTTTGTTAATTTTTTCTAATCATTTACACAATGTATATTACAATAAATAAATATACATGTAATAATAACAATTAAAAGAGAAAGAATAATTAGAAAAGGCATTATTATATGTACATTAAACGCCTTTATAAAATTTTTATTAATATGTAAGTAATATATTCTGTCCGCTGATTCAATAAAGACTTCACCAAAATTAATATCAATTAGTAGTTGTAAGAGTTTAGTGGACAATACACAAAGTCGTCAACTCTATTAGTATCATTTAAATGACTCGCCTCTTTGGAACCTCTTTGGCTCGACAACGGCTTTCATTCGCGTCGCTCGTAACATTAATCGCCCATTCACTCCGTTCAATCTCTCTGTCCAAGAAACTAGGTTTGCTCCGAGGAGACTTTTATCGCCCAACGTAGATAATCTGTATTTCGTGATGGAATTCGAGAGAAAGAAAGAGAGAGAAAAAGAAAGAGAGAGAGAGAAAATAAAGGCATATCAATCTTGAAAACAATTTGAAGTCAAAATTACATATGTGTAATAATTGAAGAAAGCATTCTTAAAGTTAACTTTCTCTTTTTGGTCCAGTCGGGTTAGACCAAAAAAAGAGCTGAAATTGCATTAAGGATGTTCTGGATGTACAAAAGTAGGAAAAAATTGTCAAAATTAAAAAGAAAACATGTTTCTTATATCTATACTGTTTGAAAAATTAAAAAAATAAATTTGGATTATGAAAAAGATTAGTATCGCAAAATAATGTGGATTTTGACGTATTCGTAAAAGAAAATAGTTGTAATTAATATTTTTCCTAATTTATGGCAAAAACTTTTGATCGTGAATGTCCTCTGAAATCAATTGCAAAAAAAAACAATGAAAGACGAGTAATTTGCGGAAAGAGAAAAAATGAGAGTTTATACTAATTATTTTTGATAAATAAAAAATATTGTAACGTTCAAAAATAATCGGAAATTTGACGAAAACAAAATATACCCGACTTAAGGATGTTCTGGATGTACAATAGTAGGAAAAAATTGTCAAAATTAAAAAGAAAACATGTTTCTTATATTTATACTGTTTGAAAAATTAAAAAAATAAATTTGGATTATGAAAAAGATTAGTATCGCAAAATAATGTGGATTTTGACGTATTCGTAAAAGAAAATAGTTGTAATTAATATTTTTCCTAATTTATGGCAAAAACTTTTGATCGTGAATGTCCTCTGAAATCAATTGCAAAAAAAAACAATGAAAGACGAGTAATTTGCAGAAAGAGAAAAAGAGACAGAAAATATTTTTCTACAATTTTTAGTAAATAACTTTTAAACGAATTAATGGATCTAAATTAAGTTTGGCACAAATATTTATTAGAATTTCCTTAATATGTGAAAATTTTTATTTTATTGATAATATTTTTTCTTTATCAAATTTATCAATAAGTGCTGCAATTGGCGATTTTAAGAATCAATAGTAACTTTAAATTTAAATAACCTGCAAACCATTAAAAGAATTGTGCTTAGTTTTTGCACAAATATTCAGAAGAAATAGTAGAACAATCTATGAAATTTTAATGCTTTTGTTAGTATTTTAATAAATGTCACATATATCCTTAATTTATTGCAGCAATTTTATTTTTCTATATGTTGGAGGGGGTCATTAGTAGTCTAAATCCAGATTTTCGGAATTCCACTTTTCCTGCTTCAGCCGCCATCTTAAATTTAAGGATGACTTAGTTTTTACTAAATAACTCGCTTATTTTCAACTTTAGACTAAAAATGGTAGGAACCAAACTTGTAGGAAATTTAATTCTCTACAACTTTGGTCATTAGCGTTTTTCGTCTACGATCAATATTTTTTTACTTAAATCTGAAGAAAGGGGGGGGGGTAAAATTTAATTATTGTATTATCTCGTTTATTTTTAGCTTTAGCGTATAAACGATAATAAACAAAGTTGTAGGGAATAAAATAAGCAAGTTATTTAATAAAAACAAAGTCACCCTTAATTTCAAGATGGCGGCTGAAGCAACAAGGGTGAAATCTGCTGTGAATAAGCTGTCAGCAACGCTGTAATATTAACGGTTTCTCCGGATAATACCATAGTAAATAAAATATGCCACATCTATCTTTTTGGCACCGTGTAGAAAAGTATTTCCAGTCCAGCAGGAGTACAACCTACAGGGAGTATTACACCCTGTGATCCAGACTCCACTATCTTTTCATCCTCCTGAGAAAGTCTGGAGTGCAGTAGCAAACGCTGACTGTATACACGCACTTATCTCGCACAACTTGGATTATCCGTGGCATGATATACAATCACCATAAATCGAGCTGTTAAATCGCCTCTTCTTCTTCTTTTTTTTTTTTTCCTTTTCCTTCCTCTCTCTTGCAAGATTCATGCGACTTTAGCTTCACTTCCTTCGCATTCGATAATCCTTTCGCGCCCTCACGAAGGGCCTCGTCTCGAGGATTGCGACGATTTTTCGCGCTCATGCGAGAAGGTCACTTTAATATGAAAAAAATGTCTCCTCCCTCGAATTTATAGCTCGCCTTCCCGCCCATCGCAGATCGAGAACCCGGGGGTGTTTTTAATATTGGAGGGCGATATTCGCGTCCAATTAATATTGCTGGAGGTAAAGAATCAGAGAGTATCAATTATTTGATCAAATAAAAGTAATAAATAAAAAAAAAAATGATAAAAATAATACAAAATACGTAATAAAAGTAAAAAATTATTTGCGATAACATTTTACAAGTGTATATATTTCCTCGTGTAATTTTAATAAACAGGAATGTGTAATTAATGATAGGAACGATTGAGCTAAGAGCAGTTTAAGCTTCGGTAT
The DNA here is from genome assembly GCA_038406275.1 of Cataglyphis albicans. Taxonomy (NCBI): domain Eukaryota; kingdom Metazoa; phylum Arthropoda; class Insecta; order Hymenoptera; family Formicidae; genus Cataglyphis; species Cataglyphis albicans. Next base: position 10,224,397 of record JBCAUJ010000089.1, on the reverse strand, counting down.
TGCCTGTTTTCGTATGTCTCTGTAAGGAATTTAAAATAAAAGAAAGAGATGGATATTAAGATGGAGAAGAGTAAGCGAGCAAATGCCACAAATGGTTTCGCAAAAAAGACACGGATAGGCCTCGGAGAAAATCGTTATCTTTCATTTTTCACTTCATAACGCCCCAACAATGATGCCGTATTCCGACCACCCCATGGACCCCATTGTCGATGGCTGAACGCGCGTGGTAGACAACCGTAAAGCTCCCTCGAGAAGAAAACACTTTTTGCCCCTTTCGATATACCGTTTTCGTTCCCCTGAGCTGATTAAAATCTCGCCGCAAACTAAATCATTGCACGCCAGGAAAATAGTCGTAAATATATTTTATGTTAAATAATAAAATAATTATATAATATTTTCATAAAATATTGCAATTGAGAGAATATAATCTCTGTAAAACATATATGCACGTGTGTTTGTATGAGTAAGCGTGGAATAAAATATATATAAAATACATAATAATATTATATAAAGTAAAGCAATCCTTAATTACACCTACATTATGCATTTATAAATATTGACAAGATCGCCAGGCGAATTAAACATAGACTGTCAAAAGATGTTCATGCAACATCTGTCACACGGTTATAGAAAAGATTAAAATTAAATTTAAAAAAATATAGATTTTTTTAAACAATTTCTATAACTAAATTGTTTAAAAAAATTTATATTTTTTTTAATTTAATTTTAATCTTTTCTATATATTATATATTTCGAATATATATATATATATATATATATATATATGTATAATAATTAAATAATTATATATATATTATTTATAAGAAATATTATCATTTAATTATTTTATAGTAATTATTTACATAAAAAAATATCTCATATATAAAATGGCAATAATAAAATAGTAAAGCCTATGTAATTTCGTACTCGTTGAAAATGGAAATAAAATTGTGAAAGAAAAAAGGCATTACTACACTCGGCTATTTGTAAATATACGGCGAGATTGCGGATTTTCACGTGGATAGGAATGCAAATGAAAATTTGCACATGCAAGCGCGCATGCATATGCAGATACATTACGCACACAAATGTCAATGTATACAAGAAAGTTGAATTCTCTCAAATCTATCTTGAAAATATATTTACACAATCTTAAGTTATTTTACATCTTAAAAATACAATATAAAATTAAAAAAAAAAAAAAAAATAAATAGAGAAAATAATAAAAATTAAGAGAAAATAATAGATATTAAGTTTTCTTCATTTTTCTTTCATATTTTTTGTCTTGTATGAACAATTACCTTGAATGAGATACGCAAATAGCTTTCATATTAAAAACTAAATTATTATTCACATTTCTAAAAATTAAGTTAAGATTTTTTAAATTTCATATATATATATATGTACAATATATATAATTCTGACAAAAAAAAAATATTCAAATTTGCCAAAAGTACACGAATCGCTAAATAAAATGCGGTAAATGAGTGTATATGTGCTTTTGTTGTTATATTCTGAATTGATTAATAATGAAGCAATTTTCATATCGCAATAGAATCCGGAATTGCGCCTATTTAACGCTGAACGCATCATTAAATAAAACCATAAACATATAGACCGTAACGTGTGCATATATAAAGCAGCGTGCGTTGGTATATTTTTGAATATAATCAAACACATACACGTGTCTTCGTGAATGTTTAAAAAATGAGAAGAGAGAGAGAGAGAGAGAGAGAGAGAGAGAGAGAGAGAGAGAGAGAAAGAGAGAGAGAGAGAGAGAGAGAGA
>JBCAUJ010000089.1:10199951-10213069 GCA_038406275.1 Cataglyphis albicans | reverse complement strand
TTTTTACACTGGATGTATCCCAGCTTATCTTTGTATATATTATAATATATATAGGTATATATATAAGTATATATATATAAGTATATATATATATATTATATATATTTTAAATAAAAAAAATATAAATATATAATAAATATTATGATAACTATGTGCATATACTATTGCATGTTTCTCGAAACAAAAATGTTACAATGTAATCTTTAAATTGTTGCTGCAATCTTGAAGTCATAAAATAATGTCATCATAAATCAACAAGATAATAGAAACTACATATAATCAGGTGATTGCAAAGGTATCCAAAAAAAATCATTATAAGCATATTAAATTAAGATAATAAAAAAGTGGTCCTGTTGCGTCAATTATAGTTACACTCGTTTGCAGCTATTTATTTATTTTTTTTTTTTATAAAAATCTAATTTTTAAAAAAAGAATTTTTCCGCCATCGAACAGAATAAATAAATCTCTTAAAATTTATAGAAAATATATTAATAATGATAAAAATTGATTATAGATCCTTAGTCGTCGCGTGGAATCTTTAAAACTCAATATATAATAAAATAATTTTTCATAATAAAATACAAACTTCGTCCTTTGATCTTTCGATACGTTTCCCTTTTTTCAACGTAAAAAATATAAATTGATTATTGACATCTCTCAAAATCTTACGCAACTCGTGTTACGAAAAATAGATGACGACTGAAAGATCAAAAGCTGGAAAAAATTATTAGAAGATCTAAAGCGACGATATTTGTACCAAATCACATTAATTAAATATGTAGTGTGCAAGATAAAACTATATAATAAATTGTAAAAAGACATGTAGTTTTTAGATGGAAATAGTTTTCAAAACCCTTTAATACACAAAAAATTATCCTATGAAACAAATATATAATTTGTAAGTATATAATTTTGTGAGCATAAAATAAAAATGTTATCTTTTATCGTGATCGTTTTATCACGATATTCTCATTTTTTTCCCGATTGGCAGATAAAAAGTAATGGGAGAGGGGTAGGAGACAAGATTAATTAAGATTAATTAGGAATATGAATGTTAAATTCATTAAAATTTCATAATCGTATTTGATATCGAAAAGAATTATGTGCATAAAAATTATATGAATGCAGAGAAAATGAGAGTAAATAATTTATCCGCTCAATATAACCGTTATGCAACTTCTTCCATATAAATACCACTGACAGAATCAATGGTTCACAGTATAGTGCAGATTATTAAATTTTGCAGTACATTAAAGAGAAGCAAAATGAAGACTGCCGTGCTCATCGCTTGTATGTTGGTAAGTACCTTCGCGATTAAAAAGGTTTTCATATTTTATGAAAATTTAAACAATTATAGGTGATGTATATATTGTAATATTAATATTATAATAATAATTTTGTATATAAAACATTTTGTATATGAAATATTACAGTTATAATGCTATATTCCTGAATTAAAATTAATTTAAAATATATATATATTTAATACTTTATATATATATATATATATATATATATATATATATATATATAAATCCATATAAAAAATTATTGTTAATATCTCATGTAGTATAAATTGAATGAATAATATTTATTTTACTAATTTAGATTTCATTATTTGCTCCTCATTATATTTTATATTTTTATAAATTACACGAACATAATTAACCTTTTTTATCATTGTTATCAAACTTTAATATACTTTGAAAGAACATTTCCGCGTATCGTGTCGCCTCAAAATTATCAAAATATTGTACGCGTTTATCTCCGGAAGTCCTGATTATAATTCAAAAAAATATTTCAGATTAAGTTTAATCTCTTTATCTTAAAAAAAAAAAAAAAAAAAAAAAAAAAACATTCAAAACAAAGTTTTGTTTCCAGAGTTTGTAATTTTTTAAAACGAATTTTTGGGTCATTTAAAGACATTTTTTAATAAATAAAATTTTTTTTTTTTTTAATTTTTATAAAATATTCAGGCATATATCCAATGACTTTTGATCATAGGCTCGCTCAAAGTCATTCTGGATTAAATTTTAAAATATAGTTAAAATTTTTATTATCGTGTAGCTTCTCTTTGACGTTGAAATTCAAAGACAAACGTCCTCGAATCTCGATGTAATTCCTAAATATATGAGATAAGAATGAAAAAAATGTTCACGACAAACAGTTATTTTTAAAATATTTGATTGCAATTACCATGAAATATGTTAAAAAATTATACCATTATTTTTATTTAAAAATTACATTAAAAAATTCCATATTATATATATATATATATATAACGGAATATAATGATCAAAGTTTCAATAAATTTAAGAGTTTGATTGTCTAAAGTAACTTAAATATATACATTTTTAATCTTTTCAATTTTAAATTTCATCAAAAAATAATTATCCTTTTTAAAAGATATAATAATATAATAACTTAAATGTATATTCTTAAAAATTTGAAATACGATTCTTTCGATTACAGACAATAATTCATGCCGACAAAATCTTAACCGGAAAAAAATTTGCAGAAAAAATAATGGAATGTAAAAAAGAAAATATGAAAATACCGGGTTTGAAGGGTGAGTATCGATTGTTAAGCAATAATATTCCGTCATAGAGGGTAACACCGACCATTCTAAAATAATTTTTTCATAAATTGAAATATAATGTTGGCATAAATATATAAATCTTGAAAGAAATATCATCAATTTCAATAAGGAGATAATAATAATAAACTGTAAATTCAAATAGATGTCATACACACACACACACATACCTGCAAACTTATTTTGTCTCACTATTGATGTTTACACTTCAAACTGCATTATAAAATTTGTAACTTTAGTGGACCAAAATATTGTGGCGATTTACTGTGCAACGAAGAGAGTAGGCGCTGTACGTATTTTTCATACATATGAATTTCTAATAAATATTTGCAGTAAAATGCGAATTTTTATAATGAATCGATATCGATTTTAGATCGACGACGAAGATGTACCGCTTAAAGAGAAAATTCTAAAGAACTGTGAAACTCTCACGTCCGATTCAGACAAAGCACAGCAATGCAAAGACATCTGTAGCACATGCATAGATGAAGGTAACGCATATTAAATTATGCGTATTTTATTATTATTACATTATATATTATGTCTGTCTCTCTATTTCTCCGTCTCTCTTGAAAAAATAATTACATATTATTTTTATCGCACGCATTCATATATTATATCGATAAAGAGAATCACATATGAATTTATTAAAAAAAAAATAAATAAATAAACAAACAAAAATTTTTTCGTTATATTTAAAAACATTTTCATACTAATTTCTTATATTTCTCATTTTATTAGTAACATATCTCTCGATACTTTTGTAATTATTTGTCAAAACTTATTAAACTAACGCTTCAGCATCGGCTTATAACGCCTATTAATTTAATATATTTATTAAACATATGTAATTAATTTTTTCAAGAAGAAAAAAAAACATATAAATGATTGTAAAAATAATATTAAATAAATTGAAGCATTAATATAAATATTTTAAAAATAGTAACTAGAAAAAACTAAAATATAGTTCAAAATAAAATAATATAATTTATATATAATTTGTAATAAAAATATATTTTCTACACGCATAGCTAAATATATTCACATAATATTTTTCAAAAATATAAGACTATAATTAATATACTAATATATAGTATATAGTGTACATCAACAGATTATAAATTTCACAGTAAAAATTGAAAACATTCTTTTAATTTCAGTGTTTGAGAATCCAGGAAGTAATTTCATAAGAACAATTAAAGCCGTACAATGTGTAGTATCACGTGATTTAATGTCCATCATCAATTTGGAGTAAAACAATATATATATAAGACTTCTTTCATTAAACGTATTTCATCTAAATACTAGATTTTTTGGTCAATTGTGAGACAATTCCTTGAGCAAAAATATCGGAGAGAAGTATAGTTCATTGCAATCTTCTCTCTTCCTCTTATTTTTACTTTAAGTTATTTTGATATTTTTGCAACAAAATAATCGAAGCAAAGAAATTCACGATACAAAAGAAATGCGTTTAATGCTTAGACATTCTGTATAATATTAATAAAAAATGACAACTAAATCTTATACTTCGATACTTCTTATTTTGCTGATAAATCTTTAAAGGATTCCAGCTACGGCCTGTCAATTATTGTTATTAAAATTAATTTAAATTAATTTGCTGTATTAATAATTAAATAAATTATTTAGCATCCAATACTTGTCGAATTTTTTCACAAATCCAATCATTATATTTTTATTCTTTTTGTCATATATATATATGTAAAAAATTAGTGATGACAATTCTATTTGAAAAAATGCAGTTGCATTGATCTAACGCATGATTGCGTTTATAAAGAAAAAGGAGCTTTGTAGGAAGCTAGTACTTATTAAATTAAACACACATATATAGATATATATACACACACACACACATATACGCACATTATACATATACAATATATTATAAAGGGAGACTAAGGTTGCGATTGTAACGAAAAAGATGAGGTATTGGCGTTATCGTTCCACTTGAATTGTCTTTCGGCGCCCTTTATGGCGCGACTCCCTATAAACGATAACGTGGGAGAAAGAGAGACAGAGAGAGAGAGAGAGAGAGAGAGAGAGAAGGAGGAGGGAAGGGAATTAAATATGTAAACGTTCCTATTTTTGATTAAATAATTTTTCTACAAAATTTCTGAATCTTTTATTTTAGAGTTTTAAATAAAATTTCAAATACGCCCAAATTTTTATTTAGTAATTATGTAATGTAATTATTTAAAAAAAATATTTTTTATTTTTTTCCAAGAGAGAATGTTATATAAAACTATAGAAATTTCTCTTTTAAAAAGATTTATCTTTTTATACTATTTTAAAAATAAAACTAAATATAAATAATAAGCAGTTTAATAGAAAAAATATTAAAAGAAATTATTTTTAAAAAATCATTTTTTTGTAAAAAAATTTAAATGCCACTAAATAAAAATTGAATTTTTATATATAATTTAATAACTCTTTATGGAAATAAAGTAAAATATATATATATATATATATATATATATATATATATATGTACTCTCCTTAATCTTTATATTATTTCAAATAATTTAGGTTATTTAAGTTAATTAAAATTTTAAAATAATTTTTTATTTCAAGAAACATTAAGTTATGTTCTAATTGTTAAATTCGTCCTAAATTTTTAAATCTAAAATTATTTAAATAACATTTTCTTAGAAATAAAGTAACAAATTATACATGTATCTATCACCAAAAAACTTATAAAAGAGGATTGGTATTTAATTTATTAATTCTGTGTCCACCTTTCGGAAATGTTTATATGATCATTACGCTAATCATACTTTGTCGTCCATATTGATTAAGCACGTAATCGATGTAGGTTATAACTTAGATACAATGATTCCCTTGGGCTACGTGTTCGAGATTCCCCTTTACTGGATACTGATCTTCCCGATCTCCCCTCGCTAACAATAACAATCGTTAGTCAATTGTCATAATGTTACTACGTGCTGCTAATCGAACCTCGTATTATCAGAAGTTATCAAAAAAACTATTTTTAAAATATATATTTATCTATTATCAAAACTCTCTCTCTCTCTCCCCCTCTCCCTCCCTCTCTCTCTCTCTCCCTCTCTCTTTCTCTCTTTCCCTCTCCCTCTCCCTCTCTCTCTCTCTCTCTCTCTCTCTCTCTGTCCCTCTCTCTCTCTCTCTCTGTCCCTCTCTTATATATTGTAAAAAAATTAAAAGAATTTAGATTAATCTAAAAAATTAAAATTAAAGATAAAAAATAAAAAAATTTAAAGAATTTAGTTTATAATCTTGTTTAATGACGCAAATTGATACGTACATTGTTAATTTCTGTAATAGAATTAATTTCTATGATAGAAATATTTTTAAAAAATTGAGAAGATTTAATATACAAATTAAATATTATATAAAAATAATTATACAACATGGTTATATTTAAAGAAAATTTATAGAATATTTATAGAAAATTTTCTCATATATAAGATATATTGAAGTCGACAATTATCTTTGTGGGAAGATATTACACGAATAAGGGTGGCATTTTCTCACATATTAAGGATCACCAGTCAGCTTTCACAACTGAATATGATGACGCAATATATATATAGATGTATTGTGTCTCTAATTAATCTCACTGTCACCAACTGTTCGCAAGCTAGCTTAACAATCACCTAATTTCCGCCAACCATCAGCGCCAGTCGTCTCGTTCCATGAAGATGTCATTTAAAGCGAAACAGGGTCGCAATGTCTCCGGCAGATCTCAGACTCTAGTCGTTCCTCTACATTATTCATTTAGTGCATTATACGTTATCTTGTATTCTCTTTCTTTTTCTCTCTATCTCTATACCTTTTAATTATAACAAGATATATATATTTCGCATAAATTTGTTAATAAAATATTTTTTTATTTTATAACAAAAACTAATTCTAATAAATATATTATAATAAATATAATAAATATATTTCTTTTTACACGGTTTATATATCGTCAGTGTAATATCCCGCTCTAATCCGAAATTGTCGAGAGAAACGTGAACTTCCTTCATTGCAGGAATGTAATTTTGCGCTCGGTGCAAACTCGCGCGAACGAGACGCTGACGAATGGCGGAAATGGCGCGATGCGCCGGACTTGAAAATCTATTATCGACGGAATTAGCAGTGCCTCGGGGCACGTATTCCCGGCGACGTGGCCACGCACCCTTTGTCTACCCGCTAACGATACGGGGTGGTGGATAAGGGTGGAGTCCCGCGGTCCCCTCGGCAAACATCAGACTCGCGTTAGCCGGCAGAAATCAGGGGGAGATATATCCGGAGAAATCGACCCGGGGGAATCCCCGTGTGCCGAGTTATATCGAGTTTCCGGATAACTCGATCGTCCGCCTCTCTCGACTCTCTTCTCGCGAATCTCTGTAGTCTACTTTTCCCGCAAATAATTCGACATTTGTTTTTTTTTTTTTTTTTTTTTTTCATCTAGACTTACTTAAATTTCCAGGCTCTTAGAAAATTTCTCCGTGCGGTTCTAAAATCAGTTATGAAAATCAAAATAAATTAAATTATATTATTATATTATTAAATATAAATATATAAATTATATTATTAAATTATATTATTATATTAAATTAAAATTATAAAGGATCAAAAAAAAAAATATATATATATAAAATAAAATAAAATAAAATAAAAAATCTAAAATATATATTAATATGTATCTATTAATTAGCTGTATATGACTCGTATTTGCTTTTTAATTTACATATATTTAATATCTTCTCAGCTGATTTTGACAAGAGATTTGTAAAACCTGTAATCTTGAATATTTTAGGAGCTCGCTTTACGCTTCTTGATTTTTTATCGATCACTTTTCGATATATTGGACGCGACGCTTTATGTTATCGACATCTAATGGTTTCTTTTGACCATCGAAAACTGTCAACGGCAGAAATAACCCGTGGTGGACCCCATAAATTTCGGACAGACAATGTCTGGACCGATAGTTTGGCCAGATGAACTGCTTTTAGGCGTCCTTATGCGGGTGCGCGTCCTATATAGTATGTGCACAGGGGATGGTGGTGGTTCTGCTGATGGTTCTTGTAGTCCATAGCCGTCATGGCGCAAGACTTGAAGCTTCCCGCAACTCCCAGGAGCATCATAGCTCAAACTTGTTCCTCGATTCTCCGCAGACATCAACTATATTGAGAGAAATCCTCAAGGAATGGTGTATGCACAATATTATTTTACACAAAATGTTTACGGAATTATATTCTTTCACTTCAATTGGCACTAAATATATTATAATATTAATAATGTTTCTCAATATATATTTATTTTATATATTTTCTCTGTTTTCTGTTTTTATATTTTTTTAATATTTAATTTTTTCGTATATATTTATTGCCCTATAATTTATGTATTATAACAATTGATACATTTTCTTACAGAGAACTATTTCTTTATTATATAATATAACAAGTTTTTTTTAATATTGTTATAATTTTTTAATTTACAATTTTATAATTTATTGTTATAATTTTTTTTTAATATTGTTATAATTTATAATTATTATAATTTTTGTAAGTTTAATTTAGAAATGAATTATATCTTCCTAAAAATGTTCGATACGAATCGATTTATTTTAGAGAAATAATAAAAAGAGAGAACGTTATCTTGCTATTTTACGACTCGACGAGAGAAATTCCATGTAGCTCGTGCAGGAAGACAGTGTCGGAAAAAGCAGACGATAAACACAAGTTTTTATGTTATGGCGAAAATTGTATCTCCTTCCGAATGCACCTCGAACGATCTCGTCTAATGCGAATCTAATGCTGCGATCGCACATCTGGAGCCGTCGACGAGGAGCTGCGGGAGGTGGAAAATTGCATTATTTTTCGATGTCAAGATGCTGAAGGATGGAAGGAAGGGATGCAAAAGGAGGAGGAGAGAGAGAGAGAGAGAGAGCGTGCATTAAAAGCGAATTTGCTGTGCGCTCTCGAAATTCACGTCGGCCGGAGATACACACCTCGTTTAATGGTTCGGGGAATATCCGGAAATGACGTGTGCGTGCCACGAGACGAGAAAGAATGTGCCATTATGCTTTCGTGTGGAGGGTATTATTAAATTCTTAACGCCGTTAAAAGCCGTTATTAAAAATGCTCGCGCAACATCTAGACTGAAGATTCCTCAAACGTTAAAAATAATAATAATTAATATATAAAATAAATATATGAACTAAATATAAACATTAAATTATTAGTTAAATTTTGCAATTAAATTATGTATATTATATAGTGGGAAACTATGTAATAATTATTATTATTATTATATCGCGCGCAGAGATTGGAAAGATGAGACTTAATTATGCCATGCCAGAGATCGCTTGGAAAAGAGAGAGATTAATTATGTCAGCGATTGATCGTATTAATGATCCAGCATGATGCTGGAATAGTGAACTAGTTTACAAAGTCACTGCAAAAGAGAAAACAACAAATTCTATTTCCTCTTCCTCTGCCTCTCTCTCTCTCTCTCTCTCTCTCTCTCTCTTTCTCTCTCTCTTTCTCTCTCTCCCCCTTCCTAATTCTTATTAAATCGTATATTTTTTATTCTATATGATTATATATATCATTAAATATGTATATATATATATATATATATTTATTTATTTAATTATTTATTTCTACTTTAAATTATTTCAAGATATAATAATTTACGCAGTTAAATAATTCAATAAATTTTAATTTAGTCTAAAAAGAATAAAAATATTGTTATACATTATGTTTATTACTATATGTATATGTATACACACACATATATTAATTAAATTACATTAATTTAATTACATATATTAAATTATTTATCTAAAAATTATTCTGTCATAGAATAATTTCGAATCAAAACAGATGTTCTTCTTGCTGTCATTACATCGAAAACAGCTGATCGCTCACTGATTTGAGGCAAAAACAAACTTTTTACCGAGATTGCCGGCCAATAATAATTCAACTGCAATTATCACAGAATCTCACTTCAATTCCGCGTCTCCTTATCCTCGCCAACCTCTTGTCTGGAATTGTAAGTGACAGTAACACGGGTTTAGTTCGAAAAGCTGCTTATAATGTCATTGATCAAACTTCCCGAAATGTACATTACAAATGTCTCGCTTTTTCTAAAAGAAATTTAAACCTTGCAAAAACAGATATGTATGTATAAAGATTAGATTAAACTTGTTTATAAAACAAAAGATTTTAGATAAAAATTCTAAAAAATCACAAGCTTCTTTAATATTATTTCCAAGAATTATCCTTCCCTCTTCCACAAATTTATAAATTATATTTTTAGTTTTATTTTTTATTACGAAGCAAATTTTTAGTACATTCGTTTTAAAATCACTCCAAATATTCTTGTCTTCAATAACAAGTTTTTATGTAAATTCTAAATGTACTTCACATTTCTCGATTTTTTTTTCTATCAGAATGTTAATTCTGCGATTTATAAAGTCCGCACCTGCAACCATGCAAAGTGCGCAAGAGTAAAACAATGGAAAAATCGTCATACGCATCACAACCATTTTTTTAAAAGCACTTTCTCCCTTCTTTTTTTTTTTTTTTTTGCTGCCAAGCCCGATGAAAACATTGGTTACTGCTAACACGAATTTGACGAACAAAAGTGTCGGGCGCCTGTCGGAAACGGAGAATGATATTTCCGGGGAAAAAATGAAAAGGGGGGGGGGTCTCGATATCTCGGAGAGTGATAGGAAAAAAATTGGAAATTTCATTCGCGCAAACCGTCGCGTCTCGTCGCTCATACCGTCATCCCTTCGTCCAGCTAATTTGCATATATTCGCGAGCGTTTTTTTATCGATGTACAATCGTATAAATTAGAGATCCGATGCTGGTCATTCCCGTCATATTTTTCATCCATTGCGATTAATCATTACGACATGTGATATGTGCTGAAAAGCGCAATGTCAAGTATCTCTATGAAATGTGCGAATAAATGTTAAAAGAACGAAACTTTGATTAATCACCCAAGAAAGAAATAGACATAAGATCATATATGGCCATATATTATGTTTGAAATTTGCCGAGATTGTATATATATCTTATATAATTATTTAAATCCATTTTTTCCGAGGCCAACATTTTTTTTACAACTGACAATAATTTTGAGACAAAGAATATATATATATATATATATATATATATATATACTTTTTTTTGAAAAAGTCAGGGAGCGAGCATTTTCGTAAAAAAAAAAAAAAAAAAAATGCAAAGTATATAATTAAAAAACTTTACTAATTTTTTTGCGATATATTTAATAAAACATTCTTTAAAGATTAAACATTTTTAAAAGCGTTTCATAGATGCCCTCTTTTTAATCTTCCTCAAAAAATATATTTATATTCTATTAAATATATGATACATTAAACCCTTAAAAAAATGTATAATATGTATTAAAAAATATTAAAAATTAAAATTAAATATACATTTTTCAAATATTATATTTAAAAATGTGTGTATCTCTCTCCCTCTGGGAAATGCATTTTTGTAAAAATATTCCCAATAATTCTGCATACAATTCTATATTTATATGTTACATAATATAGGAAACATTAATATTATAAAATATTTTGCAAGATTTTTATTATTTTTCTATTATAATGTTAAGTACATGTTCTGTAAGTTAATAAATTAATTAGATACTTCGAGTGATGAAATCATTTTACGACCAAACAGTATGCGAATTAATATTGTATATACGTAAAATTAGTATCTCTAACAAACGACCTAATTCGTAACACGTGCTCGAAATTAGTGTCATAATATTATGCATAATTGCTCTTCGAGTTGCCAGCTGTTTCAGCGTGGCCTCATAATAGTTCTCATATCATCTCTATAAAATTGCAGGCAATGCTGCTTTCGCACAATATGTTATAAAAACATGCACATAATTTTTATGTGTCAATAATAACAATTTGTAAATGACAATAAAATAATATTTTGATACATAGATGTGATACGTAGTGTCACTAAATTACGATTTCGAAATTCTGTCACACAATAATTAAAATTAATATGTATTTCCTCAGTTAGAATACAAATATAACTTATATATTTCAGCATAATTGACGAATTCATAAAACATAATTATGAATTTAATTTAAATATGACAAATGTTGACAACGCGTAAAGAAAGAGAGAGAAATATCTAAATTCATATAATATTATATTTAAATTTATCTATTTTGATATTTCTCTTTAATTAATTCTGTTTAATCTTAATAAGTATTAAAAAATTTTTAAAAATATAAAAAGTCTCTTGTGCATTAAATTATTAAAAATTTTACATGTGTGTTATATTTAATTAAATTTTGATTACAATTTTATTTAAAAAAATAATATTAAATAAGAATTAATATTAGTATCTTTTAATTTATATACGTATTAATTTTACTATAGAACACAATTAATGAGAATTAATGACATTACACAATCAAATTAATGGTGATTTAGGATCCGATTTTGTAAATAACTTGTTTAAATTGTCAACAAAACAGGCGTAATCATTATCTCAAATGACAGTTAATCATATTTTTCGATATGAAGTTCAAGTTTCAAACTTTCAAGTTCGAACCCTTCTCGAGCTATTGAAATTTTCCGTCCTTTCAGGAAGACATCGTCCATCTTCTCTTTCGAGTGAATAGAAGGACGCACCCCAGATGTTGAATCTTAAAGTTTAAGCCGACTATGTGTGTGTGTATATATATATATATATATATATATATATATATATATATACATAGATACAAATACATACTCAGTATATGAATGTATGTGTGTCTAAAAATCTACATCTATATGCATCTGTCCCTTATATATAAACAGTTTATATTAACCGATGATCGCCAATAATGAGAAATAAAATAAAATCGTTTTCTAAAGAAAGGACGAGAAAAAAAAAACAATTAAAAAATTTAATTGTATGAAGCAATAAGTATTTCACACTATAGTATCTGCAAATCGTCCCTTTTTTCACTTTTCTTTATTATTAATATAATTAAAATTCGCAATAAAACTGCAAATTAATGGAATTAATTTATAGCAAATGTAGAAGATTTGATAGATATTGCCCACCCGGTATACAACGCCTAGTGTTCTATACAACACCTTGGATATTGTAAGCGCAGTCTCTCATACATCACAAGAAGGATTCTACGCGATATGGAAATTATTCGCGCGAGATTTTCCCCATAAATTACGTGAATTAATTTGATTTAACCTCCATCGCATGTAGCAAGAATGGTTAATATGTTTTCCGCGAATTTTTCCAAAATATATACATTACGATAAGACACTCGTATTTATTTTTTATACATATTTAACATATATAATAAAATATGCACATACATATATCAAAAATATTTCTATATTATACCTCTATATACTTAAATATGTATATCTTAATAGTATAATTATATATATATATATATATATATATATAATTATTTGAAATATATATATATATATATATATATATATAATTATTTGAAAAA
>JBCAUJ010000089.1:10179496-10194309 GCA_038406275.1 Cataglyphis albicans | reverse complement strand
TTATTTTTAAAAGATATCTTAAAATCTTTTTTGTTTTCGCAAAAAAAATTCTCAAATTAATTCTGAAAACTTGGAAATTACATTTGTAAATATCAAAGTCGTATACATTTAAATAAAAATTTTAATGTACATTACACATATAATGTATATAATATTATTATATTATAATATATGTTACATAACAATGTTGTGATAAAGAATGTTTTGCATAAATTATAGATTATTCGATTAGTTTTGAATCAATTTCTTCACAACAAAAATATGACGTTTGAATAATCGATAATTAAAAATAAACGACAATTTTTTGACTTTTATACATATAAATAAATAACAAAAATACATTCTTCAATTAATTCAATTGTAAACTTCGACAGAATTTTAATTCAATTAAGAAATTCTGCAAATTTGACAAACCCCATATTTTTCGATATCGTTTCGCGCGCATTGAAAAGATTATCAAATCGATTAAGAAATTCTCCATATATTTTTTCTTCATCCATATCTTTTGCATATATTTCTCATTATTATGCTCAATTAATTTCGCTATATTAATTAATTCAATTTTTTTCATCGTTTCCTCATTTAATATCGCAGCGCAATTAAAATTAACACTATCATAGGAAAAGAAATAGCAAGAATAAAATAAGAAGGAAGCCAGGCATGCGCGAGATAAATGCGACGCATTTATCGCGTGTGAAACGTGACTCATCGCGAATTGTCTAGATGATTACGCGTTTTATCATAGCAGTCTGACTGTCGATTTCACCTGCGCATGCCGTTACTATCGGAACACACTGTGTACAAGAACGACAGCTGCGGCCGATTGGCCGCGTTATGTGTTTCTCCGCTGGCCAGTTGCGGGGTGATAAGGCCACTAAGATATGTGCACGCGTGTATGCGTATCTCTATTGCGTGTGCGTACGACCTGCACGTGCAGATGAAGACGTCGATAGACGCCGGAAAGGATGTAAGTAAAACGGATGCGGCCCGGCGATGTGTCAAATAAATAAAGGCGTCTACTCGCGAGCTGACACGCACACACGTGTGATTATATACTCAAGTTACATGACTATTTGTATCAATAAAATTTCATGCAATTGTATACCGTGACAAATAAAACAAAATAAATAGAAAGATAAAAAAGAATGTAGATATAATTTAATATAAAAATATAAATAAGAAAAAGGAAAAAGAGAGAAGTAAAATAAATAGAAAAAAAAAAATAAAATAAAATAAAAAATAAATAGAAAATAAATAATATAATATAAATAAATATAAAAAAATGTTAATATATAATATTTTCTGTATCGTCAAATATAAATATAAATATAGAGTTATTTTAAATAATTAACTATAATACACACGTTCATCCTGCATTTATTATTTACGTCAATTATCATTATTTCTAATATTTATATTTATTTCTCAAAGTCAACATTATTAGCTTGAATTTTTTGCTACTAAATAACATGTGTTCTGATAACAATAGGGAAATATGGATTATCTCTTGTGCATTGTATTATAATACATGCCATTGGCAAGCTTAACACTTTACACGATAATCTTACTAGGATTAAGATATCAAGTTTTCATTTACACACGTATTCGTACATGAGGGTAATTATACCAAATAATTCGTATGTTCTATAAGAGACAAAGGAACAGAAAGAATGAAAACAAGAAAAAGAGCAAAAAAAAAAAAAAAAAAAAAACTGTAACGTTCATTTAAAAATTATTAAATTTTTTATTTGTAGCGAAAGAAATTGCATATATTTTTAATAAATTATTTCAATAAATTTTCGACCAATTATTAATCTATTTCATTTATATACTTAATTGTATGATAAAATATATTCATGTTCGTAAAATAACAAAAGCAATGAAAATAAAAAATAATTAATTTTTTTAATGCAAAAGAAAAAATAATGCACAAGCACGAATCGCGATGCAACGGCTCGTCGTCAATGACAAATACATTTACGTATGCAGGCACACGCAGAAAGCTCCAATTCGTATAAATGGAGTAACCTCGGCGAAACATCCCGAAAAGGAAATCCATCGCGTCACCAGAGAGCAAACGAAGAAGAAGATTCGACACGAACGCATCGCCACACGCATAAACATGCATCACGCACGATACGTAATCATATATACGTGGTAACTATAAATAATCGTCGAAACGCGCTGCGTGACGATAAACCTGGTTTGCATCTCTGATAGCGATCGTCGCTTCTTTTGTCACTTGAAAAATATAAGTATGCGTATAACATTTCTCAGGATTAAGGCGTGCAGTTTCACTTTGCTGCGAGTATCATTGCACTTATCATTCACGAATGGCATTTCTAAAGCGCGACTCGACGCGAAAAAAAAGAAAGATCGCAGAAAATTTATTATTTATATTTCGCTTTAATAAAACCACCAAATATTTTTTGCGTTGATTCTTATAATTTATGTAGTTCTTAAACAAAAAATAATTAACTTCTTAAGGAGTTTTTGCCATAAATTAGAAAAAAATATTAATTAAAACTATTTTCTTGTACGAAAGCGTCAAAATCCATATTATTTTGCGATACTTTAATTTTTTTTCATAACCCGAATTTATTTTTTTAATTTTTCAAACAGTATGAAACATGTAAGAAACATGTTTTCTTTTTAATTTTCACAATTTTTTGCTACTTATTGTACATGCAGAACATCCTTAAACAATTTCGTAAATAATTTCTATCTAACTCTCTCTCCACGACAAATTATTTAATATTTAATATAATAAATTTTATATATATATATATATATATATATATATATATAATTATTTCTCGGTTATTTTATTCAAACACATATTTAATAGGCGCAATTCAAAGTAAAAAATATTTAAAAATTTGCAACAAAAAGATCGGCGACTTCAGACGATTTATGATTCACGGTAAATGGGAATCGCGCAACATACCCAAAGATATTTAAAAATGTATCTCCAATGAAAATAACTCTTTGTTTTTTTCGATTAAGAAAGAGAACCTTATTCCGGAGAAAGAAAATTCAAAGTTGCTCTTTTTCAAAATTCTTCTTTTCCTTTTTCCTCTTCGCTATTAATTTTCACTCCAGTTCCATTAAAATAGCAAGTCTCGATGCGTCGTACAAATGAAAAGAACACCATCGCCGCATTACAAACTTCAATATCACCAACTATTTATATCGTCTCGCACGATATTAAAAAGTCGCTGCTCGCCTGCGAGGGAGGAATTCTCCGAGAAATTTCATTCCTCTACGAAGTCGGCGAAAAGAAAATAGAGATGATCCTCCCACACCTCCTTCCGCATCTGTTTACCTTTAATCTCGCGCAGAATTCGAGTGACAGAAGCAATCGTCTAGTAATATTTTCCGATTACATCAAATAACGAGTTTCACATATCATGTAAAGAAACTTCAACGTATGTGCAATAAACTGTCAAAATATATATTATTATTATTATATTAGAATTTTATATATTTATAATACACACACACACACACACATAAAAGTTATATGTATAGTATTACAATAATACTAATTAGGATTATCTTGAAAGAGTAATTTTATATACCAAATGTTATAGAATGCTGCATTAATGTATCACCGCAACACTATTTAATGCGCGTGTCGTAGGTGACTGAACTTAAACATAAATGTGCAGGCACTAACTATCTGGGAATCGATACTCGGCTGCCAGTAGTAACTAGTTCAATTGCTATAGCAACATCCGATCAAAACAGAAGTCTTGTAGTTGGAGAGTGGCATGCTAATAATGTGAAAGGAGAGAGAGGAAAGATGGGACTCCATCGATGAAAATTCAAATTGTTTTTTTCTACCATCCTGTATATAACTTTACAAAAAAATATTATATATTTTATGTTATATAAGTATTTTATATAAATAAAATTTTAAGAAAATATATATTATAAATAATATAATTTCACAAAAAAATATTATATATTTTATATTACATAAGTATTTTATATAAATAAAATTTCAAGTAAGGAAATATATGTTATAAATAATATATTATATATATTATATATTAAGAATAATATATATTTTCTTACTTAAAATTTTACTTATTAAATATGTTTAAACAATTGCTAAGAGAATAAGGTAAGCGAGAAAAAATTTTAAATATGATTTGCGGTTATAATAAATATTAATTAAAACAAATAAATAATAATTGCCGTAAAGAGAGATTAATTCAGACAGAAATTGCTTAAGAGGGTAATCAGACAAGTTTGTTGTATAAAATATATTCGATATGATAACAAACTGAGAAGATAACTTTTGTTCAACGATCAATGCAAAGACCATTATGCGCATAATATATACGATAAATAATAATATATCCCACTTTTCTTACTACACATGTAACTATTCTTATTTTAAGTTTTTCACACCGATAATATAAATTTATAATAAGTTTCATTTCAGTATTACAAAAGCGAGGGAGGCGATTCGGTCAAGAGGGACGAACGCGAGAAAGTGAATCTCGTTGCAATAAATCTCGTCTTCAATCAACTTAAAACGATGTTAAATTATTTGAAAGAGCCAAACATGCGCGGTAACGCTAAAAGTCGAAACCTCCGAAATGTACGACGGTGCTTTCTTCAAAGTATTTTTACCACGCAGAAGCGCGCCCTTAAGTCGACGATTTAAAGGGGACCAATCCCTCAAATGTCCCTCAAATTTCGGATATGATCAACAAAGTTGCAAAATTAAGCCATGATCAAAAAAGCCCCTGTTAATAAAATTGCCACGCAACGTGCTCTTATCTCTTTGTATAATGTCTTTAAAAATAAGTTCATGCCAAAAATAATATATAATATAATTCGAAATATTATATATATGAAAATAATTTCTTTGTTGTTGTAAATTTTATTTAATTAATTTTATAATGACTGAAATTACTTGATATTAATATTTTTGTTTTTTATATATCATTCTATCATAATTATAAAATCATAAAATGTAATCAGAGAAATGAGGTTAATCATAAAAATCAAAAATATTAATATCAAGTAATTTCAGTCATTATAAAATTGATTAAATAAAATTTACAGCAACAAGGAAATAAAAATATTATTACAAGTATTAAAATAAAATTTATATATGCAATTGATATGACAAAAACTCAAGATATATATATATATATATATATATATATATATATATATATATATATAATATCTTCCATTTGAAAAACATCCACAATTATCCTCGCATATAAAGTGGACTGTCTGCGCGATTATGCCTAAGCACGACGAGGTCCGTTCCATCATCGCCATCCCTCTCGGCGACCCTCGTATTAGCAGCCACCCCATTGTCCCGACAACTTAAAAACGCTTTAAACTCGGCGCACGGATAAGAACAGATGGTCCCTGCCCGTGTAAGCTACGCGTAAGTTAATGCCCCACTGAATATTCACGAGTAGTTTTGTAGTGACCTCCCACGCAACTTTCATACGTATCTACCATATGTGTGAGAGTCTGCATGACAAGCAAATTTTAGGCTGTCCATTATTTGTTCTGTGCTGTGATTAAGTTGTGTCCATAATTTTATGCGTTTAATTCTAAATATAATCACGATCTTATTTTCAATCTCTCCTAGTCTCGGTTTGAAAATAGCGTAAAAATGATGTTTATATATGTGTTGTTATATAACAACACATATATAAATGTTGTTATATAACAATCCATCGTACACCGGCCTATTGCTTCCCAACGCGCTCATTAGCTCACATATTTTAATTAATAACGTAAAAACTATTGCGAATTTTGCAAAATGGCGTAAGACTTTTCAACTCAATTTGGTCCAATCTACCTTCATACTTCGGGTGTGTCAAAATTTTTAGGACACCCTATATATATAATAATAAAATATACACATATAAATATATATGTGTGTATGTATATATATATATATATATTTTTTTTTTTTTTTTTTTTTTTAAGATGTTTTCAATGTATACTTATTATGTATAATTTTGTGTGTATGTAAAAAAAAAATTTATAAAACATGAAAATACACAATGTACTCTTTATTAAAAAAATAAAATTTGTTTTAATACTTTACACATAACTTCCCTTTTGCAAGAAAATTTTTAAATTTATTTATATTTCTCGGAGATATATATTTAGACAAAGTTTACTATAAATAATCAAATTTTTATTGTTTTCTATTTTTCTTTTTTTTTTGCATGCATATTATCCAAATGTTCGAATTATTTTCATCACTTCTAGAAAGCAAAATGGATTTTTGCTTGAGCTTTGAAACGATATAGCATATTTGAACGATTTATCATATGTTTTGAAAATTACCCAGAAACCGGAAATGAAAAGGAAACATCGCGAACATTAATTCTACAAAGACGGGATATCTCACTCCCGATGCATGACATTTGCATTAAAGACAAGATTTCGTCGACAGGTTCCCTTTGGTACCACGATGACACTTTACTTTTCGTCCCTTCAGGACACTTCAAATCCTTCTATCCACTTTTTATGTTTACCATTATTTACAATATTTTCTCTATATTGATGTTCAATATTTATATGTATATGTGTTTCGAAAATATTACAAAAAAATATAAAATATATTATTTGTCACATTATATTTCATGTCTCTATCATATCTAATCTAATCATATTCCTAAAAAGATTATTAAGATAATTTATATTATAAATAAATACTATATGTCAATCTTGAAAATACAATAAATTTATTCTTAATTATTTTTAATTTTCACAAATTAATATTAAATTTAATATTAAATTATTAACAAATTAATAGTATAATATTGATAAAATTCGAGAAAAAAGAAAATAATCAACCTTGATAATAGCAATCAAAATCAACGCCATTAGAGGTAGATTCCCTTTTCTAGAGTTTTAAATTTAATTCACAAAACAGATTTTGCTTTATTTATTTAAAAAAAAAATAATGCTAAATATATATATATTGATAAAATAATCTCTAATTAAAATAAAAGTTTGAAATCATTTAGAAGATATAATTTGCATTCATGAACATTTCTCTGATTAAAAGAATCTTTTTATCTGAAAGCCTTATGTGTTGACATGTTTTCTTCTTATTTTTAAATTTTTCCTCTTTTTAAATTTTTTGCCATTTTTCTGCTTGTGAAAAATCGCAATGTCGGGCAATTTCCACAGCAAGGATGTTGAATTTTAAATTCTCGGCTCGTGTTCGAAGAAAAAAAATATAGGGAGATAAAAAATAGAAATAACGCACGCATAGGTAATCAAAGCGAAGTTTTTCCAGGCCCGCCGAAAATTTCCGTGCGACAGCGTCAGCCATTCCCTTGCCTCACCGTGATAAATGGCGTCAGTTTCTCTTATACGTCACGCAATTTCCTCTCTTGCAGCGGCAAAGGACACGCTTATTCGCATCCCAGCTTCCCGCGCGGATATTCACGTCGAGACACGTGCGAATTACCCACTATAGGGTGTCCTAAAACCACTCGGATGTCGGGAGAATCGATTATCTCTCAAAAAATATTTCGGCGTAAGGATATTTTTTCACAAAAAATATTTTTCTTACAAAATCAATATTTCGTGCAACGAATTGTAAATGATAATGTGCATAAAGCACTTAAAAAATTAAATTTAAAAAAACTAAAATTTTTAAAAATAAAATAAAATAATATAGCAAATATAAATAATAAAATCGTGTCTTTAATTCAATTCAATTGATAACAAGCTTTTGATATGAGATTATAAATATATAAATATTATAACATAATATATATATATATATATATATATATGTATATATATATGATAATTAAATAAAATATCTTTTTTATTTATTTAAAAAAAAAATATCTTTTTTATATGATAATATTAAAGAATCTCTTAATTCTTAATATTAAGAGTTTAATTTTTTAATATTAAATTTCTTAAATGATTAATTTTTTAAATTAATCAAAAGAAATTTGTTATTATTAGAATATTCAATTTTAACACATAACATTTGAACACAATTATTTTTATTACTCGTGGTCTACACTACTCGTATATAGACATAGATATACATGTATGTCTATGTGTATACACAGTATGAGTATATGTATATTATAGAATGTTTCTAAATGATTATTAAATAAATCTCCACATATTTTTTCGTCAACTAAATTTTTTTTTTTTCATCACTAAAATATATTTGGATCACGAGCATTTAATCAGACGCAATATTTTTCATCATTGTAAATAATTTGTAATAGTGATTGTTATTGTGATTATAATTTATAATACTCACCAACAAATAGCTGGACGCTGTGCTGCTAGTGGACTCCCTTTTCCTCTGGGATCCGAAATCCCTCTGAACTAGCGACGTCATCTTTCTCTCATATTAATTTACGATCACCTCACAAATTCCACAACACACATTTATTGATAAATTCAAATAAAATATTAACGCCATAGGCTTTACTAAAAATAAAATAAAACAAAACGCACACTTCTCACATGTATGTCATTTATCAACGATCTGTAACACAAAAAAAGAAACGATAGTAATTAAATACACGGTTAAGTAATTTCATTTCAATCTTATCAAAATATAAATAAATAGCATGAGTAAAACAATGTGCACACAAATAATTTATATATATTATACATACATACACACACATGTGTATATATATATATATATATATATATATATATATATATATAATTTGAAGATTTGCCGCGTCGATTTCTAAATGTTATATCATATTATTATATCATATATTGTTATATTACATCTAATAAAAAATTATTACATAATATATACATTTCATCATAATTATTTATTGAATTTATATGAAGTAATTTTTTAAAATATTAAATTTATTAATAAGATAAATTTTTAAATTATATTATAAATCTCATTGCCAATTGACTTAGAATATATCTAGCAAGATCTCTAAATGTAAATAGCAAAACATTATTTAGGATTGTTAATACTGTAGTTATGCACGAGGAGACTTATCCCTTCCCATGGAATTTATTTGGCTTTTTCCTTCCGCCATGATTTTCATAATGCGCAGGGGAACGTAAATACGACCTAGCGTCATGACTTATTCACGAATTATTCCCGTTTGTTTCGTTTTCTCATCGCATCGCATTCTCGCTGCGAATTCTTTTCAAGTTTATTATGCTCCTCAGGAAGGTCGCGACCTTGATAACTAATAAAAGCATAGCATAATTTTGCGACTTTCCTTAAGAAATGCTTGCCACAAGTTTTTGTCACACTTCCTTGCATTGATATATACATATAAAAGAATTGCATTGACAGAAAAAAAAAAGATATATAAAGAAATTAAAAAATTAAAATTTTTCACAATTGTTTTAAATTTGAGCTTGCATGATATACAATAATTAAATTATAAATTGTTAATATATGTCCTGAAATCCCCTGTCTATGTAATTACCATCAATATTTTAATTACAATTAATATTGAGTGTATAAAAAGTACTTGAAATAAAACTCGAAAAGTCTTATTATTAAAAAAAAAAGATATATTGTATTCACAAATAAAGCTTCATCAAAATTTATTACAAAGTAAAAACACGCGATCATTTATTGCAATCAATTATTCTTATCAATCCTAAAAATGCTTATCTCCTTGTCAAAGAAAATGTGGACAGTCAAAATAAATTATAGAATTATTTTAAAAATTCATAAATTTTACTTCCGTAAACGCTGTTAAGGACTTTCGATTCCGTCTAAAAAAATTCAACAAAATTATATTCACTGAAAAGATAACTGTACAATTATATTTCAGTATATTGTTACGCAAGAGAATGGCTTCCGCTTCCGCTCCTTTTTTTTTTTACATCTAATTGAAAGAAACACGCGAACGCGCAAGCAAAATATTCGTTAGCAAGTCGATGCAAAAATACTCTTGGCTGTCCGACGTCATCGTTAAGGATCGTTCAAATGATTTCGCAAGCGAATCAATCTTAATCGAGATTAATCAACGCATTGCACTGCCATATGCGTCTGCTAAGAGCAGCTGCAGGCATTTCATGAGAGCAATGTATAGAGAATTACACTATACGCCTGCGAATGTTCTTTTCACACGTGCATATTTTGTGTATTCATTGTCAATATTTTAATACTTACAAACCTAAAAATTTACTAATTCCTTGGAAACTTATAAAATAATAAAAAAAAAAAGAAATAAAAAAAAAATTAGAAAATTAAAAATAACTCTATAAAAAAAGCAAGCTTTTTACGAGAATTTCAATAAAATTATTTAAAAAAAAATTCTAAGAAAAATTATCCTAAAGATTTACACGTACATAAAATAATTCATTTTAAATGCCCTCCGAAGATATCTTGAAGGCAACATAAATTTTTTTTCAAAAATAAATGTTCAAACAAAAAAATACAATACATACTTTACATTTATTTTATTAAGTTATTAAAAATTTTTTATAAGATAAAAATGTACAAATTATTTTTTTTTTTCCCCTGCACTTGCAACGTCAATTCGTAGCAGTTTTGCAGAACGCTTAACAGAAGAAATCTTGCATATTAATTGCAGTGTATGGCAACAGGTGGCAACAGCAACCGCAATAAAGAACGTCTCCTATGATATCTGCGGTGCATATAACGTTGCATATGAAATTGCAACAAATCCAATGCGCACGCCTCTACTATATATACGAAAGAAAAATAAAATTCCCTCTCTTATGTCCGGCAATTCTATTAAATACTAATTTAGTACTTTATTTTAATTGCTTAAAATTATCAATGTGAGTATCAAATCAAATTATTTATATTCTATTATATTATTTTTAATTATAATTAGAGGCTTATTAATTATCTTCCTTTATTTTTCTAGATTAATTTCCAATGAACAAATTAATTTTAAATTTAACAAATTCTTATTTATATCATTTATTATCAACTTAATAATTTTTTCTTTTTAATTGAAAATCTAATTATGATTTTTATTCTTACACAATAAAATATAATTATTCTGAAATTAACCAATTTATAAATATAAATGAAATAAACTTTCAAAATATTTTAAATCTATTTACTTTAATACTTCATTTTGAGATTTCTTTAAAAGTTAATTAATAAAAATGCTAAATTAATAGAATTGGCGGACGTGAAAAAAATCTTTTTTTTTCGTATATGTAAAAAATTTATTATGTATATATATATATATATATATATAATATAAACGATACAATAACATTAATATTAATTATAATAATTAATATTTATTATTTAGATTAAAAAATGTACATTCACAGTTCTTGGAAAATCAAAGAAATTATTATTAAAATTTTATACTAGAAGACAGATCGAAAAAGAGAGAGACACTGTATATAATAAATTCTACTGTGTGCGATTATACGGCGGATTCAAGTCTCTAAAAGAATAGGCGAATGGTATTGTTCTTCATTTCCTCGACTGCGTTTCTCTCACGCCTATATATCCGACTGTCGTGCCGAATGTGAGAACGATGAAAAAAAAAAAAAAAAAAAAAAAAAAAGAAAAATGGCACTTCTTCTTCTGGCAGTGAATAATATGGTGGGGTACCGGATTTAAGGAATTCACGAATTTGTACTTTGAATAGACTGCGGACGTGAGGAAGGTGCATTCCTAAGAGGCGCCTGCCGTAGTTCCTGCTCTGTGAATGTGAGGTAAGATCCCCCGAGTTCAAGACAGGTGAAGGCAGACAGTTAAATAGCGTCTCCCGAATTTGCGAGAAGAACATCGAATGTGAGAATGAATCACTGTTCGCGCAAAACTCCAGAATGACACGCGCGCATGAATGCTAGCGCCAGGAATGTCATTCGAGTCACTTGAAAAATTGCGAGTGCAACTTCGCAGTAAAACAAACAAAAAAAAAATCCAGCTGCGATTGTGTTTGCGAATTTATCCCACGTTATAATAAAAATTATTTTTTTTTTTTTTTATTACAAATTTAATGTATATATAATTATATTACATCTGTTTTCTTCGTTAAATCACAAGTTTTATAAAAAAAATTAATTAATTTTTGTTTTTGAAAAAGAAAAACTTGTTTCGGTAGAAAAATAAATAGACATTCTTTCTCAAATAACTTCAAATTAATTATCTTGAATTGCATAATGACAAAAGAAGACGTTTTAAGCTCGAGTAAAATAATTTTATTCTGTTTTTTTTTTTTTCTTCTACACTGCGTGCGTAAACAAATTTTATTCTTCTTTTTATAAGATTTTTTTTTTATGTTATTTATATATTTCTTTTATATTTTGTTGTAATTTTAACTCCTTTGTAATAAATATTTTTAATCTTAAAGTTTATTTGCATTGCTATGATACAAATAAGTTTGATTAATGGGCGAGCTGAAACATGACCGGAGCTATTTTCATCATGCTCAATGGCACTTAATTAATAATGCACGAGCGTTTGCCGCGCTCGTTTGATTACGAAAGAAACGATGTTTGTGGTATAGGCTACTTGCATAATAATTAATGACATCATGCACGAGAGAATAATTACTTGTGAGAGGTGTTCATTCGCGTGTCTGCTGTAGAGGAATAAATTATGGAGATTCTAAACCGATGCAATAACATTTAAGTATACGAGTTTCGGTAAAGGGAACAAAATTTATTTCTATTTTATCTTTCTTTCATTAATTCTCACTATTAAAAAGTATCATTGAATTATATTAGCATTTAAATAAATTATAAAGTATAATGTATATAAAAACAAAACAGATATTGATTAGATATAGATGATTAAATAAAATGGATTAAACTCTGTTTAATAAAAAATTAAAATTTTCCTTTCTATTAATTAAATATATTTAAGATATAGTTAATATCAATTTTTTTTTAAACGTTCCAATAATCGGAAGAAACATGGGAAGACAGAAAAAAAGAATAAAAGCTAATAATAAAGAAAAAAAAACACACATTGAAAATCATTTCAATTCACTAATTAAAATATAATATACATATATATGTATATAACACATCACTCAATAAGTTCCCGGTCTGACACATTATGTCAACATTGTTGACAGACCCACGTGATTTCAAAAAAAAAAAAATTTGTTTTTCTTAGACCGAAGACTTATTGAGTGATGTGTTATATATATATATGTGTGTGTGTGTGTAGTATCTATAGAGGTTACCTAACACATAGCACCCACACACCTGTGCACTGCAATTGCGTACTCTCTCGTTCTTTCTTCATTTTATCACTTGTAAATCCTAGGACACAAGAAACTGAAGGAAATCAAAGAATCAAAAGCATACATTGGTCGTAATTAATGACAATCGACTGTATTTTTGAACAATTTTTAAACATCGCGACATTCGAAGAAAATGATTATTTTTAGCAGCGCGGACTTTGACAGGAACAGACGACGACGAGAGCACGTAGGGTCTCGGGTACCACTAGTCCCAGCATTAACGCCATCAGCACCATCAACCGCCTTCAGCCACCACCATTACCTACCATCGCTGCCATTGAGCTGTGCTGCTATTAACTGACAACGACCTCAGATGCGCCGACTTTTATGTGAATGGACTCTTATATTGTAAATATAACACGTACAAGGTGGACCCGAAGCGACCGTCAACCGCGATTTTCTCGAGAACGGCTGACAATGGAGAAAAAATGACGCAGAGAAAAATTAAATGGCATAACAATAATAATAACTCTCTTTACGATCTCATTGAATGTAACAATGCCTCAATGCAACAGTGTAAAAATGCAATTGCATTTTTCTTTTAACATAACTATTAATTAAATTAAAGCACGTATTAATTAATAAAAAAAAACAATAATTCATGTACTTCTCCCTCCCTCCATCCTCTCTCTCTCTCTCTCTCTCTCTCTCTCTCTCTCTCTCTCTTTATGCATTTTTAAAAATATTTTTATATCTTTTCTTATATATTCATCCTTTTGATAATGATGTTAACAAATCTCCAATATAAAGAAAATATTGAAATATTTAACTATTTCATGATTGTATGAATTAAACGCATCTAGGTGCATTAATACAGCAAAATAATTAATTGTTATTAATTTCTTATATAAGCGCGCAGTCATCCCTCATTACATGATTAAACGCCGTTTCATTTCCGCTCGTAATTCGATATTATCATAAGTTAATTGAGATTTCCTTTCAGAATGCGCTTCAAGATAAATACTTTATAAACACGATTATTTAATTATTATATTACTGTACGTGAATATATTAATACTGATAATATATACACTTTAAATATTTTTAAATATTTTTAATTTCCTTTCAGAATGCGCTTCAAGATAAATACTTTATAAACACGATTATTTAATTATTACTGTACGTGAATATATTAATACTGATAATATATACACTTTAAATACTTTTAATTTTAATATATACACTTTTTAATATGCTACGTCATCAATTAATTTTGACTCCAAATACACATTTATTGTATTTTAAATCATCTTATTTTCCCTATTATCATTCTTATTTCTAGAAATTAGAAGAAAAAGAAAAAAAATTTTTTATTTATGAAATATTGTTATTATTAATATTATTAATTCTTACTTATAAATAATTAATAATTAATAATTAATTAATTAAACACTTTTAAAGAAAATTATTTGTGCGCCTGGCTTTTATTAGTATGTATTAATAATAAAATATAATTCGCATATTTATAAATAAAAAATATCCAATATAAAATAATTAATAAATAACATATTAATAAATAGTAAATAAAACATTTGTATTACTATTAGCATAATTTATCAGTAATATATATATATATATATATAT
>JBCAUJ010000089.1:10152390-10166108 GCA_038406275.1 Cataglyphis albicans | reverse complement strand
TATAAATATAAATTCTATTATAATTTGATATATATATATATATATATAAAATTCGTATATTCGCCAGAAAATATCTTGCTTCTATTTCAATTTCCAATCAATTCGTGAATGACGATTCTGATAGCAATAATATGTCGAAAGTATTATGCAATAAATATCGAAAGTATTATGCAACATTAAACCTATTGATATAACAACTTCTACTTAACTATTTCTCAAAATAAATTTACTTATTTTTTATATTAAAAATTAAATTAATTTTTTTCTACACATTTTTCTCCAAGGCTATAGTTTATACCGATGACGTCAAAAAAGTACAGAAATTCGGCAATGATTTCGTAACATGTGTCGATACATTGAATTTGTCCAGTAAGTATAAAATATTACGATTAAAAAAACAGTATATGCTAAACCGATATGAAAATATCTGTCGCGTCTATCGCGAATAAAATTGACAATCGAGTTTCAAAATCGTTTTAGTTAATCATTTATGTTAGAACTAAACCAAAAATGTATTTATTATCTATTTTAAAAATTAATTAATTTTTTTTTTTTTATGTAATAATCAAAATCACACTTTTTATATTTTAAAACATTTTATTTTTATGTGTTGCATTTTTCGAAAATTAAGTTCACCGATTATTTTTTCCTATCGTGACAATAGATTAGATAATAGAAATGAGATAAAAATGTGTCTTTTATTTCTTAATGCTATTTCAAAAAAGTAAAAAAATGGTTATATTAAAATATTTAAAGGAAAAATTATATCAATATAGGTGTATAAATAAGATTAAATATTGTAGAAAATAGAAACAATTATATTTCCTTTTTTAAACTCACATTTATCTAAAACATTAGTCTAATACATTCCTCAATACTTTCCTTCCTTTATGTAACGAGTATTTTAGTTATTACAAAAAATTCCTAATCATCAGGCTATATATCAAGTTGCATATTGTCACATTTATATGATTTTGTGTTTTGTAGAAGAATTCAATGTCAATGTGATCAAGTGTATGTTCGAAAATAATTCCTTGGTATGTATATTTATACGTAGAGAAATTAATCCCCAATTAATCAAAAGAATTATCAAATAAATATTAAAATTGATTGACAACTATATATAAGATTATCGACTCTTGAAATAATAAAAAATAATAATTATAAAAATTATTAAACGTAAGCTTGTTTTTATCATTAGTTATAAAATTTTAATAAAATTTATATAACACATTCTAATAGTAGAAATTATATTTGACGTAACAGATAATACAAAAAATTGTTTCTTCCTTCAAGTAATTATAGGAAAATTAATGTTCAAATCGAGAGAATAGTATGTTTTAATATATACATTTTAAATGTTTTGTATAAAATATTTTTTATAAATAATAATCAAATTTCTTTTTTTAATATTTCTGTGTAAAATAAATATTAAGTTTTACATTATAAATTTTATATATAAATATTAAATTATTTACTATAGCTCGCACTATTCAAAAATATGTTTTATTGATTCTAGATCGACGAACAAGGTGTGCTGAAAAAGAATGAGATTTTAAGATATTTCAATAATATCGTTTCCGATCAACAATTACAGCAAATTTCTTCTTGTATCGATTACGGTAATCGACAAATACGCATATTTTATTTTATTTCTCATATTTTTTATTTTTCATATTCTTTATCTATACAGAGTGAATCATTAAAGACGTTATAGGCTAATATTTCTGAACAGGGCGGGTATTTGACATAAAAATGAAACTTCGCACAGAAGTTACAGTCGCTGGAAAATAAGAATTTCATATCTCCTTTAGTTTCAGAAATATTAGCCTCTAACATTTTTAGTGAAAGAGATTCATTGATTCCTATGTGTATAAATATTTCCACAAAAAATCTTCATTTACATAATATTATAATTATTATAATTATTATATTTCAATTATTTTATTATTTAACTATTTATATTTAAATTATTAATTTATTTACAACTATTTTAAAGTTATACATACAACACACACACACACACACACACACACACACATACACATTATATTATATATATATATATATATATATATATATATATATATTTAAATAAAAATATATATATATTTATATATATATATTTAATAAATAATTTAATTTAATTAATAAATAATTTAATAATAAAATATATATATATATTTTTGTTATTTATATTTATATATATACAATATATATTATTATATATGTAATGTAAATTATTACATTGAATCTTTAATGAGCTAATGTGATATATATTAAAATTATATGTTAATATGTTAGATACTAATGGACTTTTTTTTTTCTAATAGGAGAAAATCGAGAAGAAAGCAACGATAAGAAAACTCTTGCAGCCATACAATGCATTCAATTGAAGCTATCAACACTTACAAAAAACTACTAAACAAACTAGTCTAAACAGAAGAAATCGCCACAAAAATTGTCATAAAAAAAAAATATATCTATATATAAAATATCTATAATAATTGTATAATGCGTATATAGTTACAGCTATATCTAATACATATACAAAAATAATAGTTATGGGAAAATACCGCTTTAAATAAAAAGTTTTCACTTTAAACTCTCCAATATTATTTTACAGCATCAAATTTTCAATAGATACATTCATTTTAATATATATATATATATCAAGTTTTTCCACAATTTTAAAGGACTTATAAAATTTCTCTATAACATTAAGATAACTTTTATAATTTTTTTACATCTTTCTAAAATTCAGAAAATTTTCATTTTTAAAGTTTGTCTTTTTTCAATCAAAATATTTTTCTCGCTTCTTCAGCGGGTTTAAATAATTTTAGAAAAAATTTTGTTCTAAATGGATAATTCTAAAAACAATTTCGGCTTATCTTATCAAAATTGCTAAAGAATAATTGTAGCAAAGTATGCAATGCGTATTTGTCATATTAATTATATCATATTAATACATATATCATTTATTCTAATTCGTACACATTATACTTTATTACTCAGTTTCGTGACCTACTATAATTGTAAAAGTTTGAAGTATATATATATAAAACATAGTATATATACACAATATAGTATATATACACACATTTGATACAAGAAAAAATGTTGCATATAATCACACTGGACACCATTAATCGTATTTGATTGCACATTTGTGTGCAAGCTGATGCAGCGAATTATATCAGTAACTAAACTTGATTATAACATCATCGAACGTGTCTATTGGCACATTTATTATCAACTCCTACTTAAACGTGCGACTAATCACACGTATTTCTCTCAACAGTCTAACAATCGAACTAACAACATTTTTGATTAATCACATATATTTCTCTCATCAGATTATCACAATTGGACCAACAATTTTTAGCTCATTCTTATAAATACCGTTAGCAACGTCGACGATACTGCAAATGTGAGAAAGAAAAACTTTCGCGAGAATCGAATTTGTGAATCTTAAAATACTCGAAGAATAGCAGGATGAAGACTTGCATACTCGTCGTATACATACTGACCGTTGCCGTGAGTAAAAAAATAACGAACACAAAATATTCATGATATTTCGAATTAAATATTCCAACAAACTCTTCTATACCATTCTTAAATATTATATAAAATTGTAACAATATTTTATAAACGTTTCTTAAACAAATATTTAATTATATTAATATTATTTATATTTATTAATATAAATATTAATTATAATTAATATTTAATATTAATTATATTAATTAATAATAATATATAATTTTTCTTTTTTTATATTTAATATTATAATTTTTATTGTTTTTCTCATTTGATATTTTATAATATAATATATTCCATTAATAAACTAATTTGTTAAATAATTATTTTAAAAACTAATATGCACATATTTATTAAACAATTATCTCTTTTTAAAGCCTTTTTTGATAGATTTTTCTCAATCTATATATATATTCATTTATAATTCATTTGAAGTATGTATCAAATACAAATGGCTAACAATAAATCTCGCTGCTGTTTCGATCTTTTCGTTAAATAATTTGCGAATAACAAATTTGATGTCAATAATGTCATCGATGATGTTGTGCAACATTGAGAAAACTATCGCAATTATATTTAATTACTTCTGAAAATAAAAGTATTTCTTTATACTGGACATTCAATTAATTTTCCTTTATATTTATTCTAGACTATCGTTTATACCGCCAACGTCCAAAAAATACACGTATTCTATTCGGAGATGACAAACTGCGCTAACCAATTACATTTGCCCAGTGAGTGTTTATGTTTTCAACCAAATAAATTAAACATAATCAAAATATAGAATGACGTGTGCATAAAATTTACAAAATAAATGTTATTAATCTCGTTTCTTAAAACTTCGAAGTGTGATCTATCTTAACCATCGATTTATTCAAATTCTAATTTTTGTATCAAAAAAAAAAAAAAATAATAATAATATCGTCACTTCAATGTAGTGTAAATATTTATTGTATCGAAAAAAAAAAAGATTTCGATTGATATCCTCAATGATATTTTAATAGAACAATTTCTAGAGTGCCTCTGATGATGAAAAATTAATTATTACAATAAATGTTGAGCCACGAAAAAAGATACTTTGAAAAAGATACAACGTTACATAAACGATATATATTCGAGTTTATATATATTTCATTTACAAACATAATTACACAAACTATATATCAAATAATATGCATGTATTATCATTTAGAACTTGTATGTTTTACAGATCAACCTAGTCCTAATGTGCTTGAATGTTTATTGCGTCGATACGGTTTGGTATGTATATTTATACATAAGAAAATTATTTTAAAATTAACAAAAAAAATCAAATCAATATTAAATAATAATAAAAATATTTGAATCTCAAAGTAAAACAAAAATTATGTAAATTATTGCCTTAGTTATTAGCAGAAAATTAGCATTAATATTTCACGTTTGATTTTTTTTTTATTAAAAATTAGCTTTAATTTAAATAATACGTCAATCGCAGAGATTTACGTAACGGATAATAAGAAAAAATTGTTGCTCTATTATGTATTATTAAAGAGAAATTAATTCCCAAGTCTTATGAAAATAGCACACTTTAATGCAATTATATATAATTTAAATAATTTTTATACAATCATAGATTTTTATTTTTTTTTTTATTTTTTGCATTAAATAAATATTAAAATATAAAACGTTATGTTACATGCACGCCATTAATTTTTTTTTATATTTTATACTATTTGATAAACCACAAAAATGCAAAAATTTATAAAAAAGATATTTTATTAATGCATAAAAGTACAGTTTATTATAATAATATATAAATAATTAATATAATATTTTAATATATTTTTATGAGAGCGGGTCGACAACAAATCTTGGAATTTACGTGTAAATCCTAAGTTTCGTCAAAAGTCAAGGTTTTACAATAACACTTACATTTATATAATTATATATAAATAAATATAAACACGTTATACATAACTTATGTGTGTGATAATCATTTAGTAGGAGATAATTATTTAAATTAAGCAATTTATAATTTTTTTCACACAGCGATTCGCAATCTTTGAAATCGTACAAAAGATTATTGATTTATTAGGTCTCTGAACAACTGTCAGTTTAAACAGATTTAAATGTGCAAATAACAAACGAACCAATCGACATCACGGAAAAGATTCGAGAGAATTTCGATATAAATGAATTTCAATAAAAAACTGATTTAATGTTTCTCCTAACAATACGTGCTTAAATTACATTATAGTTTCTTCAAATATAGATCACATTAAGTTACTTATTATAAATTGTATTATGTAGAGAGAGAAGGTGAAATCGAAAAGAAAAGTCCTTCACCATTTTGCGATTTTCGTAATAATCAATGAGAAATTAATTAAAAAAGATCGGCCGATTCGGTGCAAGTATAAGTGCGTAGCGAGAAGAGACAATCCAAAAGTTAACGTTAAATTTTCATATTCCAGCAACTATACATCAATTGTCCTTTCTCATTGCGAATATTCGCACAAATTAGTCGATCTGTTTTAATTAATTTCTCTATAATTGCTATGAAAATCACAAAATGGCACAGGACTTTTCTTCTCGGTTTCATCTGCACACGAGATGTGGTACGGTTAATATGGGACATTCTGTATATATCTTATTTATTATAGATAGACGAGCTGGGTATGATAAACAAGTATGGGGCTTCAAGATACTTAGGAGATCTCATCTCCGATCCGAACAAATTGAGACAAGCGCAAAACCAACTTGAATCTTGTTTCAATCGTGGTAATCAACATTGTATACGTATATTATTATTATTATTCAATTATATAGAGAGAAATATATAATATATGATTTTATATGTAATACCAAAAAATTACTATAAATTATATTATAGTCTTTAATGTGTTAATGTAGCATATATTGAAAGTGCAATAACTTGTGAGATAAAACATAATAGAATATCTGTAATTTCAGGAAGTGTACCTGGAAGAAACAACCATGAGAATACAATGAGAATCATAGAATGCGCAGCACCAATGATAGCGCTTATTGGCTAACTGTCATAGAAAAAAAAAACTATATCAATATAATTATATAATATTTATAAAAATAGCAATTATGTAGAAATCTCGTATTAAAAAATAAAATTTTCATTTTGTTGCTTATTTTTCAAGCTTTAACAATAAAAAATAATTTTTCTTATGAGAACTTTTTAATTAATTCAACATCATTTATTATCAAAGTCCTTAAATGTGCTTAAATGTATTAATAACACGTATTTTTATCAACAATCCAATTAATGTATGATTAATCGAATTAATCATTGAATATTTATCACATGTATCTCATCAGGCAATCACAAACAATTTGTTGAACCAACAATTCTTAGCTGATCCTTATAAATATTGTTGACATCGATACACTGTAATATAAGGAAGAAGGACTTTTACGAAAATCGAATTTGTGAATCTTAAAATATTCGAAGAATAACAGGATAAAAGCTTTCGTATACTCATCGTATTGACAATTGGCTTCTATAAAAAACAAGAAATAAAATATTCATATTATTAATAATATTTGGGATTAAATATTTTATAGTAACAAACCATACTTCTATACCTTTCCTAAACATTATACATTAATCAAAATAATATTTTATAAGTGTTATAAGTGTCTTAAATAAATATTTAATTATCGTAATAATATTTTGTAGTTTCTGATTTATTCAATTATTTTTTACAGCTTTTTTGATGTAGATTTTTCTCAAACCTACGTATATTCATTTGTAATTTCAGCTGTGTGTAAAATAAAAATATGGTTAACAATAGGAATTATATCGCTTCTGTTTTAATATATTCGTTCATCGATTTGGATAGCGAATGTGACATCAATAATGATTACAAATATAAATGATTTATCATTAAGGGCCTATTTTGTAACTTTTAATATAATATATCTTTAGCTGTCATTGCGCAGCTATTTTTCGATACGTTTTAGTTGCACAATGACATATAATGACAGCATTAAAATAAGTCCCTAAGTTTACAACAAAGTTTAAAGTTCAAAATTTTTAATTATAATTATTAGTATTCTAATTTTTTATAACCCAAAAAGAAAAGAAAGATACCACATAGAAGATAATATAGAAGAATTTCTAGTCTTATAAATTAATATTATATATATATATATATATATATATATATATATATATATGTATTTAGTACTTATATGTATATGTATAAGTTCTTTCAGAATCAAATATAAAACATTCTTGTATAAAATAAAATTTTATAAAATCTATAAAAAAATCTCTCTAGAACTCACGTTTAAAATTCGCTTTTAAAAAAAGAAATATCTCATTTTTGGTCTTCGTTTTCTTCCTGTGACGTTATCTCCCTCGATTCTCTCTTCAACGTATTCGAATAATTTTCGAAACGATTTCGATTCAACTTATAAAGATAACAAAAAGAATTATACAACAAAGTATACATTGCATATTGAATTCTGAAAAATCCGACAGATATTATTGCAAAGAAGTAGAAATATATCAATTTGCACGAATATATCAATTAAATAAATCTTACATTAAATATATCTTTACTTTAAATTTTTCTCGAAAAAATATTTGAATCATATTTTATTTCTAATTCATAAACCATGTCAGCTCCATGTCAGGTTTTAAAATTTTTTTTTTTAATTTTTTAAGAGAAATCAGCTTTCTTTCTAAATTCAAAATAACTTTGTGATGGAACAATTTGGTTTACGGCATTGTTTTTTGTGACCGAAAATCTATAAGAAGCATTTGCTCTAATTAAAATTATTTATTAAAAAATTTTTTCCCAGATCGACAAAAAGTTTTAAAGTTGTTTTGAATTTTAAGATAAAAAATCAAGAATTTTTTAAATATATTAAAATTCAAAATAACTTCAAAACTTGACATGATGGAGCAATTTGGACCTACTCTGATTAGAGATTACTTGACAAAAATTTTTTCTGTCCACCTGTGTTATTAATCACAAATCTTTATAAATAGATACTGCTAAGAACATTGATATATTGCAATGTGAAAAAGAAAATCTTTGTAAATAATCGAATTTGTGAATTTTTAAAATTTAAAAGAATAACAAGTTAAAATATTTGATCATTATCAATGTGCATTATTAATTATATCAATTATAATTAATTAATTAATTTATAATAAATTAATTTATTTATTATAATTTATAAATTAATTATTAATATTATAATTAATATTAAAATTAATATTATAATTTATAAATTAATTAATTTATTATAAATAAATTAATTAATAATTTATAATTAATTTTGTTTCTGTTTAATTATACGCATCTCTCTCTCATGATAGTAAAAGTCATTTATAAAAGAAATATTCTCCTTAAATAAATATTTCGCTATATTCATCCACTTAAGAGAACGCGTTCAAATCTCAAAATTTATTTGTTTCCAACGAGAAAGTTTCAAAAATCTTTTATATTAATAATAAGTAATCTTTATTCGTCTTTTGCTCGTTTTCGATGAGTCATTAGAAAATTAACGACATTCCAATAATATTATAATTGGACGGCCAAGGAGAACTTTATTCTGAGGCAATCTGTTTCTCATATTATCTTTATTAGTTTTACATTAGTTTCACAAACCCTATAAATACCGCTTACTGTGTAGACACATCGCAGTGTCAGGAAGAAAGTCTATCGTTAGAAAAATTTTCAGTGAGAAAAGAATTAAGTGAATTTCTCAGAATATACAAAAATTAGCAAAATGAAGTTTCTCGTACTTATCGCGTGTGTACTGACTATTGTTGTGAGTAAAAAGTCAATCAATAAAACATTCATATTTCGATAATAATAAGACATTTAAACGATGAAGTACTTCTATCATCATTCTTAAATATTAAACAAAATCATATTAATATTTGATAAAAAATCATCTTTAACAAATGTATTTAACATATGTATTTAACAAATATAATAATTTTTCATGATTGTTCATTTCTTTTTATATTTAATATTTAAAAGACGTTAAATTTTTTATATTTTAATTTTGATTTTAATACATATGTTATAATATAATATATTCAATTAAGAAACTAATTTATTGAGTAATTATTTTAAAAACTAAAAATGTATTTGTATTTTTATTACAAAAAAAAACTCTTTTATTATATATAAAACGCTTTTATATTATATAAACTCTTCTCAAACTTATATATATATATATATATATATATATATATATATATATATTATTTTATAATTTAAACCAGATATAAAATTCATATATGGGCGAAAAATATTTCTATTCTATTTCAATTTCCAATCAATTCGTGAATGATGATTCTGATAGCAATAATGTTATCGAAAGTGTAACGCTTATAATATTAAATACACAATTCCACTTAATTATTTCTGAAAATAAATTTTTTTACATTATAATATATCCTCACTTTTGATTCTTTTTAATTTTTTTCTCGAGAAAATACTTAAATCATATTTTATCCTAATACACAAACATTATGCTTTATTACCCGGTTTCGTGATCCAATTTATTTTAGCAATGAAAATAATTCACAATACTTCGAAGTATATATAAATATATTTCAATAAAATAAATAAGTTATACAAACATAAAGCATTGTTAATATAACATATATTGTGCATATTTACAATAATTATTTACAATATACAATAATTCGAAATATGCGACTAATTACATATGTTTCTGTCAAAATTGCGGTCATGAAAACAATGACTATTGATTCGAAATCTTTATAACTGCTAAGAACGTTGATATATCGCAGTATGAGGAAGAATATCTTTCTCATTGACCAAATTTATAAACTTTAAAAACTTTTTTAAAATATATTTTAAAAAATAACAAGTTAAAGTTTTGCTGCATGTGTATTGATCGTTATCGCGAATAAAACAATAAATAAAATACTCGTATTTCAATAATAATTAGATGCTATTCCTAAAAATTGTTTAATATTTAATAAAAAATATCAATATATTTAAAAAAAACACTAAATATTTATAATAATTAATTTTACATTTAATATTTTATATAATATTGAATTATAATTTCAAATTTTTTATTAAGAAATTAATTTATTAAATAATTATTTTAAAAACTGTAAATATATATATTTATTAAACAATTATTTTTTTTTAAGATAATTTGTTTATATAAATTCTTTTCAAAACTGTACATTCTTTGATAATTTGTGCTATGTGTAAAATCTGAATAGGGCCAAAGAATATTGCTTCCTTTTCAGTTTCTTCAATTGATTAGCGAATAGTGATGATGATAATAATATTAATGTTATGCAAAATTAAAACTATTAATATCGCAAGTATATTTTATTATTTGTCAAAATTTCTAAAATATATTTTTTTATACTGGGATATTTAATTGATTTTCTTTCACATTTTGTTTTAGACTATGGTCTACACTGCTGACTTCCCAAAAGTACAGAGGTACCA
The DNA here is from genome assembly GCA_038406275.1 of Cataglyphis albicans. Classification (NCBI taxonomy): domain Eukaryota; kingdom Metazoa; phylum Arthropoda; class Insecta; order Hymenoptera; family Formicidae; genus Cataglyphis; species Cataglyphis albicans. Next base: position 10,155,093 of record JBCAUJ010000089.1, on the reverse strand, counting down.
AAACACTGTTGCAATAGAGCAATACCAAAAGAATATCAAAACATGTCGCGACGAATTAAATTTGTCATGTAAGTATTCGATTAAATATTAATTTTTATTATATGCAATTATATTATATTATATTATATGCTAACAGTAAGTGTAATAAAAAAGATTTGTTCACATATCAAAGAATAAAATTACAGTTCAAAAGAAATAATTTTTGTAAGTCATGAGAAGCAAAAACTTTTTTAATTATCAATCATTTAAATTAAATGTAATCACAATATAAAAAACAAAGTTTTTTAAATAGTTTTATTTAATAATAAAAACCGCAAAATTTTTTAATTATTTATCAAATAAATAAAATATAATCAAAATATACAATATATATACAGAGTATCTACGAAATCTGATCCATCCTCTATATACTTCGGAAACGGCTTAAAATTATGAAAAATCGAAGAATACGTGTTCGATCATTTCAAGAAGCTTTACTACTTTTTTAAGAAAATTGGGAGAGATATAAGAAGAAATAAGGAGTTATAAAGAAAAATATATGGAGTGGGTCAGACTTTGTAGACACTCTGTATTATCAGTCTCGTTTTTTATTTAAATTTTAAGTCATTTTAATCACCGATTTATTTAATCCTAAGTTACTCTAAATATCGATAGATTATTACCAAAAGAAAAAATAATAGTGTATGCTGTTGTTCTAAAATAGTGCAAATATTTATTGAATTAGAAAAAATTTGACATCTTCAATGACATTTTAATAAAACAATTTCTAGAGTGTCTTTGACAGTGATAAACCAATGTTGCAATAAATATACAGATGCAGAACAAAGCTACTTTAAGAAATATATTAAAATATATAAATATAACCTTAATTTAGATGTGCAAGCAGATTATATTTGAATTTAAATAAATTTTACTTACAAACAGACGTAATGAATCATTTATGAGATATATTTGTTTTGCAGATGTACCTATACCCGATCTTTTCCAGAATTACGCAGTACCACTGTTGAATTGTTTGATATATAAAACTAATTTGGTATGTATATCTATACATATATGGAAAATTTATTCTTCATTTAATCAATAATTGCCAATTAACAACATTAAATGATAATTAAATTCTCAAAATAACTTAAATTATATATATATATATATATATATACAGGGTCCTGGACTACCCGTACACGCCTTTTCTTTCAAAAACTAAGCATTTTAGAGAAAAACGTTTTGAACAAAAATTGTATGGTTTTGAGGGGAACATAAGATGGTGTCATTGGTTTGACCTTGGATGGCATCGTTAAGGTCAAGTCAAGGACATCTTTAATTTCTTAAATGGAATCCCCTATTTTTTATTGCATATTCTTATAGCTTATGTCGAGAGCTTTCCAAAACACTATAATAAAGTATTTTTTCATTAAAAATTTTTTGAGTTATTTTGTATCTTAATCTGATATATTTTAATATAAAATAAAAAATATCTCAAAAAAATTATTTAGTTTTCGACAATTGTATCGTAATACTTTTATGTACAGAATAATAAGATGAATCAAATGGTGTATAGAAAATAATTGTTTTAAAAAAAAGGTATGCAATTATTTGCAATATATTTTTCTATAACAATTATTTATTTTTTCCTTCAGATTATATTCCAATATCAACTTAACATTTGTTTTCCAACAACAGAATATTTTACACATTATAATTTCTTTAAATATAGATTACATTAAGTGCTTATTATAAATCGGACTATATATATCTTATTGGTTGCAGGTCGATGAACAAAATTTAGTGAACACGTACTATAAGTTTTCAAGATATTTGGATGATATCATCCCCGATAAGCAAAACTTGCAGTTAGCACATCGTCAACTTGATCTTTGTTTCAATATGGGTAAGAAAAAATCAACATAATAAATAACATACATAATTATCTGTACAAAATTATATGTATGTACGTGTACGTGCGCGCAACAACATGTGCGTGTATTTATTCAATTGCTTTATTTATTTTATATTTTATTTAAACATTTCATACGTTCACAATTATTTCAATATTATTAATACTTTTTATAAATGTGTGTGTATAGAATATACCATAACAACCCCTCGTGTACAGGTAAAATAGATGAAACTAAGGAGAAAAGTTTTATCATTTTGCAATTTTCGTAATAATTATTGAGAGGTTTTTTTTAAAAAATTAAACGATTCTTCTTCTACTTTAGGATTGTTCTTCTCGCCGCACGTTTATATTCGTGCAAATTGCTTGATCTTTTTTAATTAATTTCTTAATAATTAGGAAAATCGCAAAATGATAAACTCTTTTCTTCGGTTTTATTTGCTCTATTTGCACAGAAGAGGTACCGTTATTACCCGCTACTTTAATTTATGTATATAAAAGTATATAATATTATATGTATAATATATATGTATATTATATATGTGCATATATATATATATATATATATATATATATACATTTAAAATTACAATGACTTGTGAGAAAAGACATTAAAGACTGTTGTTTCTTTAATTGCAGCGAATCAAAACGAAAGAATCGGTGAAATAATAATAATGAAAACTATAGAATGCTACGCACCAATATTACCGATTGTTAATTCTATCTTCATAAGAGATTTATAAGAATACAATTATATAATGTAAAAAATACCATTATACTAAACTTTCCCACTACAATATAAAATA
>JBCAUJ010000089.1:10140568-10152290 GCA_038406275.1 Cataglyphis albicans | reverse complement strand
TAATATATATAATATATATAATATATATATAAAATATATATGTATATAAATTGTGTTATGGCTATACAATTATTGTGCAAGTAAAAAACAATAATAATCCAAAATAATTAAAAAATTTCTTATAATAAAAATAACCTTTCCCATCCAGGAACTTTTTAATTAATTCAAACTGTCGACACATTTATGGTTTTTTTTTATGTCTTTATTTCCATAATCTAATAAAATAAAAAAAAAAAGATAAATAAATTTTCTTATTTTCTTATTATAATAATTACGGAAATATTGTTTAAGCCATTTTTATTATTAGAAAAAAATTAAACGCGTTGTTATAGATTTTATGTATAAACTACTTCTATTTCTAATTATAATAGACTATTATTTATATAAAATAAATTAAAAATATTAAAATTATATTTCTTATGGAAAGAGCAAATCGGACTTTGTCGCATGATATTCAACAATCATGATAAAGTACATCAATATTGAACATAACGAGAACCGTATCGAATCAATCTAATAGTTTAATCGATTTAATAATCCAAGATTAAAAAAATACTTATGCATAATTATTATATATTCTCGGAAAATATAAGGAAAATACAATTTCATGCCTGTGCACGTAACTATGCAAATATATGATATGTCAGTTGTATTTTTTTCAAAAATGCAGAAATCTACTATAATGCTTACTATTTTGCAAATAATCGAGCAAAAATTAATTAAGATCAAAATAAATTCACTGCTAATCCAACATTAATAGTGAACCCGCTTTAACAATCTCTTTACGAAAAAATTAACTGAAAAAAAAACAAAGTATATATTGCATCATTGAGAACATTATGTCACATCTCATCTCCTAATTGTAAATATAAATACACAGTTAAAATATCATAATTATATAAAATTTTATATATTCTCAATACAAAATTTACACGATATCTCAATGCTGCAGAATTTATTTTCAACTCTCCCTCTCCCTCCTTCCCTCCCTCCCTCCCTCCCTCCCTCCCTCCCTCTCTCTCTCTCTCTCTCTCTCTCTCTCTCTCTCTCTCTCTCCCTCTCTCCCTCTCTCTCCCTCTAATTAAAGAAACACTTATGCATATAAAAAACATTAAAAATTTTCTCAAACAGTCATCAAAAATGGTGAGGAAATTATCATAGCGCATATCCCATGCGTGCATAAGATCACTTGTGCAAAATGTTGATTTTTCCTACATTGTACGTGCGCTATCATCATATTGTGTAATTCCATTGTATATATATGTGCAATATGATAATGCCTGCAACGCTTTTAATACGCAACAGTTTCTCTGCGCAAAAAGTGCATCCATATTTCATTACTTGTGCATAATAAGACTTATATGCAATTGTACTGCAATTGGAATTACCGACAATCTAGATTATCAGTAAAACATCACTGTGGAAATAACTCTATTGGCAATCAAGATCTATTATAGACAAACAAAAATGATTCATCTTTTCGTTTAAGAAATAAATAAATAAATATAAAATAATTATAAATAAATATATAAATAATAAATTCTTATAATTCTTATATAATAATATAGTTCTTGTAATAATAATGACAGTAAAAAAAAAACCGTAATATATAAAATCATTCCTCTGTGTGTACATTGCATGAATATATGTACATGTTAAAAGATTCAATGTTTTATTAATAGTACTGTTTTTCCTTTTTTTTTTTTTTTTTCCTTCGTTAATAATATCTATGTTACATTACGTGCCTTTTTTCATGACTCTAGAATAATAATTTCGTCATTTGATCTATTTTCAGTCTTTTTATCTTTTGTAACTTAAAAATCTTTAAAATCAAAAAAGGAAGCATTATTATATAGGGTGAATCATTAAAGATATTACAAGCTAATATTTCTAAAACTAAAACCTTATTATATAGGGTGAAGTAAAAATATTTCTAAAACTGAAGGACTTCAAAAATCCTTATTTTCCAATGACTGTTCAATACACAAATCGCTGAAAAATAAGAATTTTATATTCAAAAATATTGGACTGTAACACCTTTAGAATGTGATTCATCATTACATAATCGTTTAATGATTAAAAAAGATAAAAATAATAAACCATTCTGCATGATCTATTATGGATTTATCTATGGATTTTCTAGGAATAGAGAGATTTTCTAAGAATCTTCAATCTATTGTGTAAAATGTGTGAATGTAATCTCTTGCTCGAATCTTCCTTTTTTCTCCGCTGGAAATCACCGCTACAAGATCACAAAAAAATGTTGAAGAGCAAAAAAATAACGCAAAAATCAAGTGAACAGATAGATTATTCATTTCTGGCGATCGATATAAGTTGTAAAAATAATATTTTGAAAGTATTTAATAAAAATCTCATATTGTTTATAGTTTCCTGTATGATTTTTTCTCACTTAATTTCTAACATGAATATTAAAAAATTTATTGAAATATTGAAAATAATTAGATTATTAAAAATTTCTCTCCCAAATCTTTGTTTTTACTTGCATTAGATGTCAAAAATCAGAAATTAATTTAAATAAGAAATTACAACGCTTTAAGCTAATAATATCTGTACATAAGAAACAGAGTAAGCTTTCTAAATCTTTAAAATATTATATACAGTGGAATTTTATCTCAGAACTGAGTTAATTAATTCAGTCAAACAATCAAACGAGGACTCATCAAAAATAACTAAATTCACAGAAGTTCTCTTGAAAATCAACGTGCTATCTAAGAAATATAGAGAGATAATAAAGTGATAAAATCTGTGTCTCTTACCTACTTATCAGCATTGCTATCTGAATAATACAATTTATTACATAATTTCAATTTGTACAAATTTGGTTTAAAAAAAAAAACACATTTCAGATAATATATAAATTCTATGGAAAATTGTGATTAATCCAAAACAGCAAAAAATGGAAGAAAAGATGCTGACACTCCTCCACAATATAAAGTTTTAGAGAAACATAGAACTCGGATCATGATCTATATATAAATTATTTATATATATATATATATATATATATATATATGTCTTTTATCTTTTATTTTTCATTCTTCATTAATTATTATTTTCGATATATCTATTTTACCTAAAGTAAAACGTAAAATTTCTAGAATGCGTGTTGATTTCATATTTTTACGCACTGAGAAAAAAAGTTGTTGATTTGACTAAATGTATACAACTGATTATTATTTCTTTAATTGAAATATTTATATTAAAATATTAATTATTAAAAATTAATAAATTAATAAATAATAAAATTAATAAACATAAAATGTATATAAATAAAAAATTTAATAATATAAAATAAGATAAATTTTTAAGTATTTAAGTTAAATATTTCAATTAAAGAAATAAGAATCAGTTGTACACCTTTCAGTCAAATCAACAACTTTTTTCCTCAGTGCATAAAAAAAATAAATAGCAAATATTTTTCATTTTCCACATCCCATTTATTTTTTTTGTTTCACTCAATTATCATTTAAAGTGCATGAAATCTATTAAATCAAATTGCTCTACTCAATATATCATCTAACATAATGATTGCATGCCTGTAGGATGTGCAATTAATATCATTTACTATCATAAATCACTTTGCAAAGACGTAGATATTTTAAATAGTTTAAAGTAGGTAGTTTAAAGTATGTATGTATATATATATATATAATAAATAAATGTTGTTATGTATGTATGTGTAATTAATAATGTGTAATTAATGCTAATACACATTACATCACATCGGCTTGCGGATATAAATACAGTTCAATTGTTGATGCGTATCAGTTAAAATACTGAAGTGTAAGGAAAAATCAGAACCAGTGCATCTTATAATCCAAAAGAGCAGAATGAAGACTCTCGTGCTCGTGACATGTCTGCTGGTAAGTGGAAAGCAATAAACAAACTAATTTTCGAGTCGATATATGAATTTTTGATATAATTATAATATAATATAATTATAATATAGACTATATTATCTATATGTTTAAATATTTTTAAACAAGTTTTAGCTTTATGTTCTTAAATTCTTATATTTTGATTCTTCTCTTATATTACCATGATTTTATAAAAATGCATAAACCAAATAATTGAAAAACATAGATATATACATAGCTATAAGTTGTCTTGTGTAACGTGAATATCGATAATGAATTCTCAATAAATGATATTATTTATTTTTTACAAGTAAATTAAAAATAAATATTTTTTTAAATAATATGGGACATATGTGCACATACATCAAATATTAACTAACTTGCGCAATAATATTTGAAATAACTTGTAAAAATTTGAAATGCACACAAAAAGTTAAATAATCCTAATAATAATATATTGAATATAATTAATAAAAAATATAAAAAAAATAATATTTTTATATTTTTCAGACGATTTCTTATGCCGCTGACCCTCAAATATTGAAGAAAGTCTATGATAATTACAAAAGTTGTCTTGAGGAATTGAATGAGCAGCGTAAGTATCGATAATGTTATGATTAAATATTGGATTTAAATAAATATAAATTATAATAATAATATAATATAATATAATAATTATAATATAAAATAGATCATATTTATTGAATAGAATTGAAAAAAAGACTTTTGTATTTCACAATTTTCGAATTAAAACTATAATCGCAGTAGACATTTTCAAAACAAGCTCTTCAATATTTTTCTTTCAAAATAAAAAAGAATTAACAAACAAAAAAAAACAAAAAAATTAATTTTCTCTCTTCGAATAATAATACACTATACTATACTATAATACACTATAAACAAATAAATTGTATATTTAAATATTTTTAAACAAGTTTTAGCTTTATCAATTTAATTGCCAAATACATATAAAATTATATTATAATTATATTTGTAATTTATATATTTCAGAATGGACACCGGAAGTATTAAAATGTTATTTTTATAAGGTGGAACAGGTACGTTACACTTATATACATATCATTATAGAAATAAGGTATAAATAATTTATGCAAGAAATAATTTTATATACAAAAATATTGATATCATCTTATTTTATAATTTAAAAAAATAAATCGTAATACAAATAAAGTTCAAACAAACATGAAACAATAATCATGAAAATTATTCATATGAAAAAAAAAACCAATTGATTTATTTCCTTACACAACAAATAAAATTGATTATTAATATATTTATGAAATAAATTTATGAAATAAGAATTATAACGTTTCTTGGATACTAATAATTCTTGAGATAACTGATAATTTTCGATATTAATATATATAAGTTAACTTTTGTAAGCAAGATTAATCTTTTCTTCTTTTTGAAAAATTATATTAATCGTATGTTAAACATTTATGGTATTAAAAACTATAGTTTAAATTTTAATCAAATCTAGTTTTAATTAAAAATTTTGTGCGTAATAGAGATAGTTAGGAAGTATTTTAATTTCAAATGCCATTAGCAATTAATTAATAACATGCTATTGTTTATAATAAAAAAGTCAAAAAATTAAAATAATATTTGTTAATGAAAAAAATAGTTTTAAAATTAAATGCAACGTACAGTTAATTTAATTTTTCAAAAAGAAAAAAAGATTAATCTTGCTTACAAAAGTTGACAACAATTATATCTTTATTTTATTATTATAGATTTTTTTAAAATTCGTATTTTAAATCATTATTTGTGTATATGATGCGTATAATGATACTTATAAGCAATTGCTTTGCTAAAATTATTCGACAATCATAGTTGTCAACAATGCGTTTGTCAAAAAGTAAATAAAGGATTAAGACGATGCCAAAAAGTAGATAAAGGATTAAGACAATGCCAGCAATTTTATAATTTTTTTTTTGTAAATGTAATCTTTTATTTCGTGACATAGAAAACAACATTACCGCATGTTTCATCTAATTTTTATGAAATTTTTAACATTTTTAAATCGTAATTCACAAATATATCACACAAAAATGCTTTTTACATTAATTATAAAAATGAATTCTTTCTCAAATCAAAATACACTTTAATTATTTTGATTAACTCATGTTCCATTTGAACGATTAAAATAAACTTATAAACTTCTTAAATTTGTTAATAATAATAAATAAATAAATAATACTTTTTCGATTCTTCAGATTGACGAACAAGGTATATTAAAAAAAGAAAGCATTCTTGCAAACCTGGATAAGGTCATTTCTGATGAAAATAAATTACGTCAGGCAAAAGAGCTAGCTGTCACTTGCATAGATCAAGGTAATTTTTATCCATAATTTTATTTCTTTAACTTATTTTTAAACAGTCATTTACAGTCATTTATACATACACATGCTATTAAGATATGAGAGATGGATATTAAATAAACTATTAAATATAATTATTAATAAAGAATTAAGGATGTTATATTTATATTAATATTTATTATTTTTCTATTAAATAAATCTTTGTCTAATATAAACATAATATGTTCTTTGTGAATAATATCTAATAATTTATCTATTATACGTCTTTCATCTTAATGGCATATAGATATGTATAAATAATATATATATTTATAAATATATATTTAGTAATATATATTTTGTGTATAACTGACATAGTATTACATATCATATCATATCATATCATTATTTCAAATTATGTTCAAATATTGATTATGTTTCGAATATTTATTAATATTAAAATTTTTAAAATTTTTAAAATTTATTATTATTAAAACAATTTTATTATTATAATATTATTATTATATATGCATATTACTTTATTACTTTATACTATGTGTTATTTAGTTTTTAATATATTATTATTTATACATATATCGCTTATATTAATACAATAATAGACAATAAATCGCTCCAAAATTTAAGCTGTAAACTATATTTGTTTATTTCTCTATTATTTTTATTTTTTACAATTAGAAATTGTAATTAAAACAAAATTTTTCTCTTTTCTATAATATTATATTTAAAATATATATTATATAATTATATATAATTATATAAATAAATAAATATATATATATATATATATATTAAAATATATAATATATTTACTTTGTAAAATTAAATTATTTTGAACTTGCTTTATTCCAAATGCAGGATATAAAGGCTCAGGTAACTATGATCTTGAGGGTGCTCTACAGTGCGGAATGCCTATAACAGATCTAATTGATAAGCCTCAATAAAAAATTATATATAAAGTAATAATTATTTAGCACTCCCGTGCATGATAGATATTAGTAATCCTTTATAACTACTATATATTTTTATAATATATATTTAATATATATTATAATATATTATTATATATTAATATATATTATAATATATATTATAATATATACTTATAACTATATATTTTCGAGAACTTCATGTAAAGCCTTCTCGTCTTATAAACTGTAATGGACTTTCTTGTATGTCTATATTTCAATAAAATATTATTCTTAATTCTTTTTTTAGAACTACATATATAAAAAAACCTACCCTTTATATTAATATGATATAATTAATATATTTTAAAAAATAATATATCTTTTTCGTTATATAAAAACTCGTATAAAAATATATTATTATAAAACTATTATAAATATCAATATAAATATAATAAATTATTATTTAAATTTTTTTATAAATTACTTATAATAAAATTTATATTTATAATAATTAAGATTATGTTATACTCGTTCTAAATATTTTTTATATATAGTAAAAGATAAATTGTTATTATTTATATTATTTTAATCTTTACAATAATAAACATTTTAATTATTATATTAATAAAAATATTTCATTTCCCACGTTGTATATATTATATAAAGTGTATAAGTTTTTTATGAGTAAAAAATAAATTCTTAATTAATGTATTTCTTTTAAATCATAAAAGATATATGTATCAATGCAATGATATTATTAGATGTTTTTATATAAAAAATGCAATAATAATAGTCTATTTCGTTATATTCAATTTTTTTATGTACCATTTAATTACTATCCATGATGTTAATAATCTAAAAAGAGGAAATGTTACATATGTATATACGTATAATACATAATCATAAGTTACAAAAGTTATTAATATCGAATTATTTATTCATTTGCGCAATAAATAAAAAATATATCAACGCGTAATAAGAATTATAATGATTTCTTCTACTAATATATAACAAATCTGACTTATATATTTTTTAATACTAATGTAAAAAATATAATAATGACATTTAAATCAAATTTAAAAATAAAATTTTCATCAAATTTAATTTAAGTTTCATTCAATATTTTATTCTCTCTTAAGTAAATGTAATCAGCAATTACAATCACTTGTGATTTTTAAGTGCCATTATAAATTAACTAATAACATGCTGTTATATATATATATAATTCAAACTTATTCAAAATATTAAAATGACATTTATTAACAAAAAGAAGACTCTTAAAATTAATTGTGTGATACGATAAACAGCTAATACAATTTTATCCTATTATAATATTTGTTTAGAGAATTTCTTCTTATTTATAAATCGATTGCCAACAATTATATATTAGCTTTATAATTATAGATTTTTTTCGCAAAGTACGTATTTTGATTATTATATATAAATTATGAAAATATTTCTCCGATGAGACCAAGTTGTATCAAAAGAAAAAGATCGTTTCGACATGCTTTCAGCAAGATAATTAAAATAATAAAATATCTTATTAATAAAATATCTTTTTGTTTATCTTTTTGTTTATCTTGCTGAAGGCATGTCGAAACGATCTCTTTTTGATACAACTTGATCTCATCGGAGAAATAATGCTTTGTCGATTATTCGCTTTATTTTATTTACATATATATAATTATTTATACATCACTTAATATATTAATACAATAAATGTTAAAAATTCGCTATAAATTTGAAGGTATAAACCAATTTTTTTAACTCTCTACTATATATTTCCATATATTGATTGTATATAATTAAAAATTATAAACAAATTTTCTTTAATATTATTGAACACATATAATATTTATTAAAATATTTCATTATAAACATTAAAATTTTATCTGCGTTTTAAAATACAATTATTTTTAATCATTTCTGCTTTTTATTCCAAATTGCAGCATATCGAGGCAGGAAATAACAATGAGAGTTATGACAGTTGTAAAATATGGAATACTCTGTATCTATTCCATAAATCTCAGTAAAAAAAAGGAATTATATTTCATCTTTTATATATATATATATATATATATATATATGCAATCTTCTTGTATAATAATAACGATACACAAAAAATCCGCACTCGATTAAATTCTAATGTTAGTATATAAATATGTATTTAACGTGTAATTAATGCCATATTACATCATCAGTTCGTAGATATAAATGTAGTTGAAATAACAATGCGCATGTCAGTGGAATGATCGAAATTTTATTAAATGTAAATAATTAAAAAATATAAAAAGAAACTTTTTTATATAAAAATCTTTAAAGAATTGTCCTGCAGGTGTTACATACACCTCAACCTAAGCTTATGAATAAACGAAGTAGTTTTAACACGTTATGAATTATTTAGCGTCGCGACAAGCGCGATAAGCGCTATGTGTTAACGGTCGATCTCTGCAAACTACATGTGTATATACGCAATATGCAACGTGTTTATGTTTGTGTGTATGCGTAAAAGCGAAGAGAGATCGCGTAAGCAACTCACGTCGCCGGATATAATGGCAATCTGTAATGGTGGAAGTTAGGTCGTATAGACAGCATGGCATAAAGTTGTCGCCGCACAGAGCAAGGACTAAAACAAGAGGAGAATGACACTCTAGATGCCATAGTCGGTTTTAAAGGGAATTGTTATGTTAACGCGCATGTCGTTTTGGAAATATAAAGTGCTTTCGCACTATTGCGAGTCTATCAAAAATATTGCAATTTTTAATATTTTCTAATTTAAGTGAAAATTGCTAAATTTTGCTACTTACATTCTCCATTAAAGAATTCAAAAGAACAAAAATTTTGAAATATATGTATAAAATAGATTAACTTTATTTAAATCAATTCTATTTAGGATCAATTCTACTTAAATTATATTTTATAATACTATTATTAAATATTATTATCATTATTACTATTATATTATTACTATTAAATATTATTATTACTAAATATTATTTTATTAAAATATTCCAAAAAATAAGTTTATTGTCGACCATAATAATTGAAATTATTTTATCCAACAAAATTGTTTACTATACTGAAATCACGTTACATAAAATAATGTTACATTAAAATACAATTTAATGCGCTAACAGAAAATAAAACTGCCTTTTGCGGATATGACGTATACGTATATACATATGATATCTGCGTATGTAATGTGCACATATATATATATATATATATATATATATATGTTTCACATCAGTAACTCCAGTTATATTTTATTATTCAACAGTCAGTTCGAAACCGACAATACAAGGACGGAAATATTTTCTCAGAAACTATTTGTTTTTAACTACAGCTACGTAGGTAAAAATAATGCTCGACTTTGTGTACCTATTGCGCGCTTTAATGAGACTGCACATCCTTCGGTGATCTTATGTAGTTGTCATAATTACAGTTATTATTTTTATCATTTATCAACGTAATTTGCTGCTGTCATTTTTGTCGTTATCTCATCAAATTTTATTATTTTATTATTCCGTTGTCAATTGTTTGTTGAACTATAAAATATGTAGTGTAAATTTAATCTTAATATTTTATTTAAAATATATTTTTTTATACTTAAAATTAATTATATTAAAATTTTAATATTCAAACTTATTTATATCGTATATTATTGATAAAAATAATATATTATATTTTATAATAAATAATTAAATAAATATATATATATATATATATATATATATTAAATATTAATTTAATTATTTAATATATTGAAATTCATAAAATATAAAAATTCTTAATAAGCAACAAATATAATATTTATCTCTTAATATTTATATAATTATAATATTATTATATAAAATATTTTATTTAATAAATATGTGTAAGATATTTCTTGCGCCTTTTTTTATATAAATCGATCAAAATAAAATGGATCTAATTCAGACTTTAATTAATTCTCTTTTATTTTAATTCATTGTATTATACAGCATAGTGCCTTGCAACTAATTTGTTTATTTATTTTTATAATTCTAAATTTTTTTAAATATTACAAATAAAGTGTTAATTATATTTTCTGTACATTTTTATAGCATACATATATTAACTTATATTACATTAAATATTAATTTCGCAAACATTGGACGGGGTTTTTTTCTAATGTCGCCGCTGTCACACACTCTAATTAGGTCTAATGTATTCACATATGTTACATGCGCGCGCAAAATAATTGAGGCAGTGCGATATCGCGGCGCCATCAAAATTTCTGCAAATCTGATATACCAACCAATTATTCTAATCGCGCTTCCGCAAATCCGCGCACATATATACACATACATATATATATAAATATTGTCTTTCGCAAGTCGATGATGTAACATCACATGAAACATTGTGGAATGACAATATAAATATGAGCATTGATACATTTTCATCCAGTTGAGAAATTAACCCTCGACCACAGTTGTTTGTTCTCCTGTCACTAAACCACAGAAAGATGAAAAGAATCGCACTTCTCGTTTTAGCTCTCGCAGCTAATGTAAGTATAATTTATAATTTTATCATTTCTGCGATAAATTATATCTACATTGCAATAATTATT
>JBCAUJ010000089.1:10128570-10140468 GCA_038406275.1 Cataglyphis albicans | reverse complement strand
CTCTCGCAGCTAATGTAAGTATAATTTATAATTTTATCATTTCTGCGATAAATTATATCTACATTGCAATAATTATTATTAATATTAATTAATATTAATTTACATTTTCCATATTATTTTCTTTCCTTATTGCGTGCAAAATAAATTAAATTCAGCTTCATATAATTTAATTATCTCGAATAGTATTTAAAATACATAAAAATATTAGAAAATAAATCTTATAAAATTTAATTTCTTTTAAAATATATAACGTAAGTAAAAATGTATGTGTATATAATATAAATAAAAACTTCTCATAAATTTTTTATTATAATAAATTTCAATTGGTATAGTTCTCTTTTATTTTACGCTATAAATTTTAAGTAATATTCTATTATTATCACTAATGCGATCGGTAATGGTATAAAAATAACAGAGGAATATCTAATATGATTGTTTCAGGTAATTGCAGATGAAGAAAAGGACATACAACAAATAGCAACGAATTTCGAAACTGATGTACAAACAGTAAAAGAATGTTTGAATAAAGCTAACGTAACTGTAGGTAAGTGTTACATTCATATAAATATATATATATATATATACATAAATATTTATATATATGAATATTTCATATACATATAAATATTTCAAATATAAGATTTTAAAAGAAAGAAGAAATTTATAACTTAGCACCTAACATGAAGATTTACAATCTGTAATTTAAAATTCAAAATATAATTTTTTAAATTAATTTACAATAACTTAATTTATGGATAAATTAATAGATAAAATTTGTAGATAAAATTTAGTATCTAAAATTTATAAATTTATAAATATATAAATAAATTTATAAATAAAAAAATAACTTTAGCTTTTTTAATATCTTTTATTATACAGAGTATCAGATTTAAACGTCAAAACTTCGGGAACTTAGGGAACCGAAAAATTAAGTCTTTTAGAGATTTTCTCGTTTTGAAGAAAATCGTAAAAAAAGATGCAAAAAATTTTTATTAAAAACTTGAAACTACACTAAGACTATTAGGTTTATCAAAAATATTACAAAATAATAATTGGAATTAAGAATAAAGGCATGGAATTAAGAACAAGAAATTAAGATCCTCCTAAAATAAAATTAGAGGCAAAATTTCTCGTTGTCGTTGTCAATATTTATTTAGAATCCTCTAATTTGACTTCAGGAATATTTTAATTCACTCTCTTTTCTTAATTTCTTTACAACTTTTATTTCATAATTTCTTAATCAACTTTTCGATAAGTTTAATAAATTTAGTTGTTTTAGTTGTTTTAGTTGTTTTCTCGTAAAAATTTTTTATCTCTTTATTTGCAATTTTCTTCAAAAACAAACAAATCTCCAAAAGATTTTTTTTTTCTTGTGATCCCCTACACTTCCATCATTTTGATGTTTAAATTGGAGATACTCTGTATAATATCTTTTCATAAACTGCTTTTCTCTTGTATACGTGCATGAAAAGAAATGAAGAAGATAATATAAATATAACAATATAAATAAAAAATTTATTTGAATTTATAGATTAAAATTTAACTTTTTTGCACACATTTCCATAAAAGGATATTCTTAATTTTCTGCAATTATTAATATATTTAATTATAAATATTTCCATGATAGTGCAGATGCATATTGCAAAACAAAAATGGCAGGAAAAATATAATGAAGAAATTGACGAATATGATGAAGAAATTACAGAATCTTTTATGCCATACGGAAGATTCATAGCATGCATGTTGGAGAAGAATGATTTGGTAACAATTCCACAATTTAATTATTATACAAAATTTTCTTAATTATTATAACTAGATTGACTGCGCGCACACACATGCATATACATATAAACTTAAATATAATTAAATTAATTCTATTTAAAATTAAATACAAGATAATTACAATAATTATTTTCTTACATGTCGTTAGTTGACAATAAACGTAAGGTTTCATCTTTTTTTGTGTCACATTTCTTTTCAATAAATTTTAGATGCAAGATGAGAAGCTAGTTTTAGATAACATACAAGAAGCGCTCAAAAAGGACCAAAATATTTCAGAAATAAATAAGGAGATTCTAACAGAATGTGTGAATTCACGTAAGTAAAACATATGAGTTAAAACAAATAAATAAAAAAAAAATATATATATATATATATATTAAATTAAAAGTAATAAATATTAATAAACAAATATTAATATATTTCAACATCAATTTTATAATATGATATTCTGTATAATTTTTTTATTGTAATATTTCTCATAATTTCTTTTTTTTAACTTTTTCAGTGAACGAAAATAGCAAAATGACTCAGGAAGGCAGGGCAATGGGACTTATGACTTGTATAAGTCGCAGCCTAGTGAGTGACACATAAAAAATGAAAAAGGGATTTGCGCGATATATGTATAATGTTATCTAAATCGGAATAATAGTGATTCTTTCTAAAGTGCAGTGATGATACCATAAAAAGAAAAATTTCATCGAGGTTTAAGGAAAATAAGATTCACATTTTTCTCCTTTGTAAACTCACAATATTTTTCTAAACGCACAATAAATCTTGTTGCTTATATTATGTTATTGATGTTAAATAAAACCAATTAATTAAAAATTTGATAGCCATTTAAAATTCATTTATATAACCTAAAACACATTCACGTAATAAAATTAATTTAGAAAAACCTATTTTAAAACGCAGTTTAATTAAAAAAAATAAATAAATAAAAATTGAAAAAAATATTACATGTTAAATTTTTGCATATTCTGGGATTTATTGAAAATTAAATTATAATATCTAAATATAAATGTGCTTTTGAGTTTGAAATATATTTTTAAAAAACAATGTAATAAAAAATAAAAATATTAATTTATTTAAATTTAATAAATTAAAAATAAAAAAATTATATATAAAATATATATAAAAATTATATATAAAATAATAAAATCGCATAAAGATGCTTATTCAAGATTTAAGAATATGGGAAATCCCCGAAGTGATTATGTTCTAATAACAACTTTCCTCGATTGCTTCACGATTCTTTTTCGACGCAAAATATTTGCTAGTTCTCTTGTGAAAAAAAAGTTTCGGAAATCTTTAAAAAATTTTAAAAATTCAAGCTCTTCACGATAGATATTTACTTCAAATATTAATTCTTTTTGAAAACTTAAAATTTTTCAAAAATATTTTTAAAATGCCGATTAAATTCTCATCAAACATTGAGTATATTAAGATATTCAACTTTATTATTGAATAATTTAAAAATAATAAAAGATAGAAAGAAAATTGCTAGGAAAAATCGCTTATGTGTATAATGTATCGAAATTGTTCAAAATTCTGAATATATTTACAACAAAAGATATAAATTGCAGATAAGATGTAAAAAATCATAAATTTTTATTATATCATTATTATATCATTATTATAGTATATATAAAAATAAATTTCCCTGTCTCTGTGTAAAGTTATAATATTTTAGATTGATATGTGAGATATAAAAGGATACGTGACGCAAATGCAGCGTGAATTCCCGATCAGCGTATGTCTTTTTTAAACGCACATGGACTGCTAATGCAAGATTTTTCCTCCTACATCTTTTCTGTGCATATAACACAGATAATATTGACGGCAAATTTCCTATAACGGTTTCTCGCGGTCGATGATTGCCATATTTAGCACTTGTATGAAGTATATAAATAAGGGTGTGTTGGCGCATCACTGTCAGTTCACGACGCGGCATTGAAAGTGTGTTATCAGTAAAATAAAGATCATGAAGTTTTTCGCGCTATTCGTATGTCTGATGGCAATCGCCGTAAGTAAACACAATTAAATTATTATTAAATATTATTATTGTAATTAAATTACATTATACAATTTTTAGAAAATATTTATATTATTACAATTAAAAAAATGTATATATATATGTGTGTGTGTGTAATATTTCTAATTTAATATGACAATTTAATATGAAGTTTATGTTAACACAGCTTTCAAAGCTATCGTATCTACGCCTTTTTGCTACACACGCTTTATTTTTTTAGTTTACATAACAATATTGATTTCAGATGGTTGCCTATGCAGATACTATTGCGGATGCAGCTTTACATGGAGGAGTCCTATCTGCCACGGATTTGCAACAATGTTATGACAGGGCAAATCTGATAGAAGGTAAAGTCTCCTTACCTTTTTAAATTTACACATGCACCCACGCGTATGAAACATATATTCAAATATATACTCAAGCATATATATTATATGCGCTCGCAATAATAGCTCGAGCTTGAGTATATATGTTTATGAGTGTGCGCAGTATTACTTATTTTAATATATCCTTCGATAAAAACTTTGACATATGTTGTCTAGACTATGATTGAATAATTAAAGTTTTAGCCGTTTATATGTTATATCGTTTTATTAAAAGACTGTGAAAAAATAACAGTTTTTATGCAAATCAAAGATATAATAATTATTCGTGAAGACAATTTTCTCGAAATAAAAGAAACATTAATATGTATCTATTGCTGAAATTTGCCTATAATAGTGTTTCTTCCATTAGCTCCACAATTTCTTCAATGTAAACAATCTCTCATTTTTCAAATAACATATGTGTGTCAAGTAAACACATGTGTGTATTTAAATATTTTTTCGCAAAAACATCGTGTACGATGTTTCAATTGGCATACGTAAAATATATAATTGAAATTTGTTTTATTCAAATAAAAAGCTGACATATGCACATTATTAATTTTACATCATTTCATTCTTTTTAACCTGTAAGATCAAAATTAATAATTCTCTCTCTCTCTCTCTCTCTCTCTCTCTCTCTCTCTCTCCCCATGAGAGATATCCTGATATTTTTATTAAGTCTGTTCAATATAGCAAATGGTTAATATTTACACATCACAATGATATTTTATTGTTCCGAATAAAATAAATAAAGACGAACAATATTTGTATTATTAAAACCGAAAACCGCTTGTATCTCTGATAAGATTAATTTTATGGCTTATATAGCACGCGCGCGGATTAGATTTATTTATTTAGTGTGGTGATTATATTATCTGATCTAAAAGCTTTGAATCTTTTTTTAAATTCTGTAAACAAATAATTTCAAGTATAATGATTCATTGTCCGTATTTCATTGTGTACAATATATTTCAAACTGAAAATCATCATAAAATATATAAGTTTTGGACAAAGAAAAAATCATCTTCAAATAAGAATTTATTTAAGAATTAGCAAGTGATGCGATAACATTAATTGTAAGATACCTTATGTATTTATAAAATAATAAATATTTAATAAATAATTATTTTTTGCGACGTAATAAATAATAACAAATAATTTTTTCAATTTTAGCTGATTTAATTACAAATGCAGAAATAAAAGATGGCTCTTATAAGAATCCAGAAAATGCGGAAAAAGCGACGAAAAATGGCTGCTTTACATTATGTATATTGGAAAAGCGAGGCTTAGTAAGTATACAAGTAGTATAATGCATTAAATTGTTATGCATAAAAATAATCCCATTTTTCCATAAAAAATTACATCAAAATTTTATCAATACTTTATTAATCATTTCATCACATATTCTTTGTTTTCTTTGTAGTCTATTTTTAATGAAAAATTTTGTTAATTTAATATATAAAAATTATAAATTTATTTTAACCAATATTCTTGTTAATAATGCTGCCTTGATCGCAAAAAACAAATGTCAAAAATGCTTATCACTAAATATAAACAGCTGATTACTTAAGAAGATATCAAACTTGGAAAAATAACTGTTAAAAAAAAATTATATTATTATTATTATTATTATATTATTACTAAACACATTTATAAATATTAAATTTTCTCACATTTAAATATTTGGCTTTTGATTAAGCATTATCAATGTGGTTATCAATTAAAAAAATATTGCATCTCGACCTCGACCGTTTTTTAAGATTAAAACTGGCATTACTATTTAAACTTTTTCGATATTTCAAATATCATCTAAAATGTGCAAAAATTATAAATATCATAATTATTATCTTTTGCAAATATTTCCAGATCGTCGATTCGGTTATTCAAAAGGACAAGTTGTACGGCAAATCGGCACATGCTCAATTGAATCAAGCCACTCAAGCAAAAATATACGCCACTGTAGATCGTTGCATTGAACAAGGTAAGAATATACATATTTATTATACATCAATATTATATACAAGGTGTTCGATAATAATCGTATCATTTCTCATGTACAATTAAGGCAAGTTATACCAAATAGAAAAACTATCTAATAAATATTTGATTCTATAGATTTATATATATATATATATATATATATATAAATTATGTATTCTCTATTACTATTTGTACAACAATTGTTCAATTGTACAATCAATCTATCAATTTTTTAATTTTTTATTTAAAAAGTTTAATTGATTCTCAAATGATGAATATTTCAAACTTTATGTGAGATAACTAAACATATATGACTATATAAAATATGTAAAAACAATAATTATGTCATTGTTTCAGTTAAAACAAAATCGGACATGTGTGATAAGTCCCTTGATCTTCTTACATGTCTCTGGAAAGACTTCATCTAATAAGATTATTAGTGATAAATAGATTCCCAGATATGTTAGAATAGCTTGGCACTTCAATTATATAAACATGTTGTTCCCTTTATATTAATAAAAATTTATTTATATTATATTTTGTATCTTACTTTGAATTCTTAATATCCTAACTAACTTGCTACAATAAAGGCAGCGTTATTAAGGGTACAAGTTTTTAGAGTTTAATTCTCATTTTATGTCTAACATATATTTTATTTATAAATAATTTACAAAGGGTTTTGATAAAGATGATAAATATAAAAAATAACAGGCAAGAGTCAGCGCAATATAGAAAGCGCAAAAGAATATAATAAAATTATTAAAATAAAACTAAAAAACACAAATATTTCGGTCCCTTTTTTATATTCTTTTCTTTAGTTTTACATTTTAATAATTTTCTTATATTTTTTTGCGCTTTCCATATTATATTGGTTTTTATTGCCTATTACTCTTTATATTTATTATTTTATTCTTGTATGTCATTTTATTTTTATATTTTATTCTGTAATTTTAAAACCTAAATTTTTAATTTTTTACAAAAATTGAAGATATTATTAATATAAACTAATTTAAACTTACAATATAATTTTTTTTTATTAATTAAAATCAAAATATTAATATAAAATTAAAATTTAAACATGATTTGTAAACATATTAGAATTCAATTTCGATTAAAATGTAATTATACAATTTAATGTAATAAATAGAACACAAAAAGCAAATTTATTAATGATTAAATATACAAGGTGTCCCAGATTATTTGGTATAATATTCGTGTGCAGATAGAGCGGACCAAACTGAGTCGAAAACTCTATCATTTTTTTGTATAACACTTAATAAAAGAATTATCATTAAGTCTGGCGAATCATCGCTGATTTTTAGCCGGGTGCCTGGTAGTGTGCGTGAGTGCTCAGCTGATCTCAGCCCAAATGATCTGGGACACCCGGTATATGATTATAATATAAATCAACAAGCACCATCACACATACTTCCGCATAAACTCTATCTTATTTCTTGTAACTAAATAGTAAAGTTAGTGTAACAAATATGTTTGATTTCAGGATTTTATAACTCTGCTAATAGTCAACATAAGATTATACACATAATAAAAACATTAATCTTTCTTTTTTATATTTTTATATAAAATATTTGTAATATTTTGACACACACGTACATAGAACACACTTAAACGGATATTTCTGAAATATATTTTTATAAGAAAACAAACAATAATATACGCAAGCAAATTTTGGGAAATGTACTATTTTTCACATTTCAAACATCACTAATCACCAATCACTATACATATATTGACAAAGTTTAATTCTTTTCTTGGAATTCCAAAACTATACTAAACATTAATCATATTTTAAACGTCAATACATCTCTTTTTACGTTTATTCACTTAATATTCTTCTAATAAATTAATTCCCCAGAAATATAAATACACCAATATATTATATAATACAACACACCAATATTCGCAGTATACGACGACTGAGAAAAATCTTGTCTTAGAATTCTACGCAAATGTCACGCGTGATAACCTCAGTGATACGTAGAAATCATAATAGTTTTATCATCATATATGGCATATAAATACCGTACATCGAGATATCGACAGTAGTTTATTGTTAAACGAGTGAATAGACATCGTAAAATTTATCATTCAAAAACGTATAGAAAATAATTACGAAACCATGAAGCCAGTAATATTTGTTTTCTATCTATTTATCGCTTTTGTAAGTATCTATTTTCATTATAAGCCAAGTATAAATATAGATTCGCTTAAACTAACATTATCAATGAGAAATCATCAATGTCAAATGAGAAAAATTAAGATAACAAAGTATAAAAATTAATATAAATAAAAAACTATAAGAGATATCGTAAAGAATTTCTTCTTTCTCAAAAAAGAAAAAATTACTGTCACAGACATTTTTATCAATCTTATATAAAAACATTATTCAGAACAATAAGAATGAATAAAGAATTATTAATTCTTTTGCAAAATATAAAAGATATAAAAATTAAATTTTTATTTTTCCTTAAATAAAAATTCAAATTTCTTTTTATATAATTTTTTTGTTAATTATTATTCTTTTATTTTTATGTTATAGACAATGGGGCTTAGTCCTGATGATGATGATATTGCTGAGAAAATGGCACAATTGTTATTAATGTCAAAAATGGATGTACAAATCTGCATAAATAAAACATATGTAAATACCTCTTTGATAAAAGGTAAGGGTAAATTTATTTGGCACAATAAAAATGGTTCTAAAATTATCTTCAGATTCTTCCCGTTTGATGTAGTTACAGTTTCAAAATTAATAACTTACACATAATATCACATTATACAAGACTTTTTATACAATGCATTAAAGAGATTGAGTAGGTGAAGAAAATTTATATAAATCTATACCCGAAAATGTTTTATTAAACAATTATAAGTGTTCAAAAATAAAGCTAGCACAATTATTATTGTATACGACTTATTAATTTATTGTATATATATAATCTTGATTACGGGCTTTTATTATGGATCTATATAAAGAATTTCAGAACAAAATTGACAAATATTATCAATGTGTGTGAAAGATCATTCTAATGATAAGCAAAAAAATAACGCCAATTAATCTAAATAAATTTATATTTAATTTGTATTTTCTAGAAGATTTGATGAGATTGGACCAATTAATAGATGATAATATTGAAACAATAGATATCGATAAATCAGTTTTTAAAGTTGGCTGTTTAGGTGCTTGTCTGTTACAAAAAAAAGAATTGGTAAGATTTAAAAAGAAACAATATTAATAATAATTAAATATTTAAATTAATATATAATATTAGTAATATATATTTATATATTGTATAAAATATATACTATTAATTTTTTTTTTGTTATTTGTTGTGTGTGTATATATATATATATATATATATATATATATATATATATCATATGATAAAAACAATTTATTTTTTGAATTTCTTGTAAAATAATTCATGAAAGAAAAATGTTTGATTTATTTTTAAATTTATGAGTTTAGCTGTATGTATGTTGTACGATTCAATCACAGGTTAAAACATTTTTTAATATTTAATTTATTTAGCCATTACTAATTACATGTTTTTAAGTCAAATAATTTACATATATTTATTCAATTTATGCAATATTATATAATTATGTTAAAGTAATAATTTTATTTAGATTTTAGATTTTATTCATTATATTAATATACTTATTATTATGTTTATTTTATCATTATATTTAAATTCCAGATGTCGAGTATTTATATCAATGAAATAAAACTTAAAGAATTTATAAATTCTATATCAGATTATCACTACAAATCCGAACAGAATAGAATATTGGATACATGTATTGATCGAGGTAAGCAAATCAATTATAAGATATAAAATTAATTACATATATATTACATATATATATATATATATATATATATATATATATGTATATGTATATTAATAAATAAATTTCCTTAAACTATTTCATGTGTAGCAATAAAAGTGATTAAAAATTAATTTAAATTTATAATAATAATTGCAATCATGTTACTGATAAAACATTAATTGCTATAGTTTATGTAATATGAGTTTTTAATTTTGTAACACTGCAATATTTGTTATTTTATTGCTAAAATATTAAAGTAAACTATGTCTTTATTTTATTGTAATAATTATCTATTTATACATGTTGTTTCAGTTAAAAGCAAGACTAAGGAGTGCGAAATAATTTTCAAGTTGATTCGATGCATAGTATCGGAAACGAGACGCTTAATGAGAGAAATGCAATAAGAGAAAATTTTAATATTATATTAAAAAATTAATATAATACTTAAAAAGAGAATTTAATCAAGAATGATACACAAACAATATACATACGTATTTATATTTTTTATAACAAATCAATCTTTTCTTTGCAAAAATGCAATCATTATCTTCGTACAACATTTTATATATAATTATTGACAAATAACTTTTGCACGAATAATCAAAACAAAATCGATTGAAATAAAAATTTTGTAAAATAAAATAAATTTTTTTATCATATTATAAAAAATGCCACATTTATTCATTATTATTATTCGCTATTATGAGAAGATTAGTGAATTTATCCTACTGCCAAGTCGTGGCAGTAACTCGAAAGCATGAGAATTATTCTAATCGAGGGTAAGAAAAAGACGTTACATAAAGCATTAGATGGAAATATTTGCAAATACTGCATTATTGTTGATCTCTGCGGGTCAAAGTTTCGCGACGCAAATGAAATTAAAAGACCAATGTAGATTACTTATTTTATCACATACACATGGAGAAATAACAATCTTAATTTATTTAATACACACACACATATATATATATATATATATATATATATATATAAGGAATATATATGTATTGAATTACACTATAAAATATAAAATTAGAAAATATTAAACAAAGTGTATAAGCGATGTATAAGAAAGAAATGAGGAATTAAAATTTTAAATACAAGTGCAGAAATATTACAATTGTACACCGAAAAATATAAATAAGTTTATCATGTTTAATAATATTTTATAAAATTCAGACAAAAAAAATGATTACATCTAACGAATAAATGTTACTGTGTCTGTATAAAATTATCTCTCGAATAAGCAAATTGCTAAAGGTTTGGAGAACCGAGAAGTCGACTTTAACAACGGTTAACGAGGGCGAGAGGGTTGCTGAGACCACGGCAGCGTTCATATAATTCGCGGTGGACCGCCTTCCAGACGATGACCGGAAAGGGGAATGCCGCGCAAATTCCACGTTGAAATTAGCATCGCTCGGATTCCGATTCGTGAACGATCTAAGTTATAGCCGAACGAGAGGACGCGATCCCGCATGCTTCGCCTATGATCTCCCGCGGTCAATGCGCACGCATATTCAAATCTAAAGTGGTGAATAATCACCCGAGATTATTGCAACGGAATAGCCCGTTACAATCGCTTTAAACCGTTTATATGATTCATGAATAAATTGTATCCATAATTCAAATACAATACAAGTTCCATACGCATATTTGTGCATTGTTTATTCACGTATTTTGCACTCTTTAAAAAATAATTGTACAAAGAAGCGCGTTGTTTCAATATGTACATTATTGCTTAAAACTGTCTTTTCTACGAAAGTAAAAAAATGCGCCAATTCAAAATAAAAAGCATAAACAATATAAAATTTAATTCTTTTATTATAATACCATGTTTTAATATTAAGACTGTTATATATATGCGCTGTCGTATATCAGAATTCA
>JBCAUJ010000089.1:10049816-10119959 GCA_038406275.1 Cataglyphis albicans | reverse complement strand
CGCTCTAGCGTAGATAGGAGATTTTAGAAAAGAAAATGTGTGTGTATATATATATATATATATATATATATATATATATATATATATATATAGAAAAAATATGCAGAGATATAAACATGAATTATATAGATTACGACGTACAGTCAAAATGTTTATATTCTTCGAAAGAAAAATCAGAATCTACGGGGAAATTCGCCATTGAATATCCGCGAAGAATATTCCTCCGAGTAGCTCGTATCTCACATTTTGGCCAACGAATGCGGGAGCACGTTTTCGGTTAGCGATATTCCGTGGCTCCGTGTATCCATGCCAGTCTAAGTAAGCCTTCCGGGTCCCGAAGGAAACGTTTACGACCAAGTTAGCTGCTAATCCTAGCCATAGTTATAGTCATTAAGCCACGCTTAAACCGACGTTATTGCTTGCATTAGTTTCCGACCGGGCTTTCGCGTAACGCTCAATTTCGGGGTGGCGATATCGTACTTTATTTCACGATCCGTTGAGCGAAAAGAGGACAGGGGAAAAGGGATACGGAAGAGAGGCAGATCCTTCTCATTCTCGGAACACGTTCCAGGCTCGTAATCGCGGATCCAGTCGAAATTAATCGCGCATATGATAACATCGCGCTCATATATGCGAGAGCTATAAAAAACAATGAAATTTCGTTACTTTTCGCTTATGTTTCCCTTGAACGCTACCTAAGAAACGCGTATATCTCGGGATCGAGATCCTAGTTAAAGGCTGCAATCGTTCCGCGTGATAATCAAAGGAAGACACATCCTGTGCGCGCACGCTTGTCGACACAAAGGCAATCAATAATCACAAGCTAAATTGCATTTTGCATCACCGTTTCTCTTCCGTCGCGATACGAAACTACTCGCGGTGTCTCGTTTTACTAACATCGTTTTAATAACATTTCAATAAACAATCGTCAATAAACAAAAGTCAGATCGACGATTGAAGTTTCGAGCAATAGCATATCTCGTCTCCTCTCTCTTCTGTCCCTCTGCTTCCTCGCACACGAGAGAGCGTAATTCATTTTGAATTTACATGAGATTGGCTGGATCATGGGGATTTATAGCATTCGATTGATACCTGATATAGGAAACGAGTAATGAGTTTGGTTTCGACAATGCACTTCGACGCGTTGCATGAAACATGCACGGAAAGTCAAGCCCGTGTAATTCGATGCATGTGGTACGACGCGAGATTTTCGACTAGACGTATCCACACGGTATACCTTCTTGCAGCGGTACCGATCGAGGGATCGATATTTCGAGAGGATGATGCGGGTGATGGTGCATTTAGAAGCGCCCTACATCATTCGTTATTCCCCGATCAAATATCCCGCGCCGCATCTCCGTGGCTTGATACATAATCCGATCCACTCATCGGTGGCGATGACCGCCGAACCGCCGACAGAAAAAAATCCACTTATAGCTCGGCCATCGGTCCGCGCGTTTCAAAATTAACTCTAATCTAGGATCAGACCGCTTATAAAGCGCGGCGGAGATTTATGAAAAAAAATGAGATTGGACCGAGACGGCGGGCGAACGTGCTCTAATTGCAGCCCGACGACGGACAGGCTTTCTCATCGGATAATTGTACATTATTCCACGTCGCGGATTTTGTTCGGCGCGGCCGGAATTTGTTATACCGAAGATAGACTAAGGCGTCTATGTATGAGAGAGGGCTTTTTACATCGGCCAGACTGTAATATGGCCGAATGTATGCAGGAAAGGATCCTAGAAGTTATGCGAACGCGATTTCCTGGAGTTCTTCCCTTATCGCACGTTTAAAAAAAAAACCTGAGGAGTGTGTGCGCGACGACACTGAGATAACAACGAAAAAAAAAGAGTTATATAAACCAATTAGGTAGCTCGCGATCTTTATTTCTTGTTGATTATTATTTGCAGATGTTATATTTTAAAAGAAATTTCCTTTTTTTTCTTTAGTTTTTACAATGTGACAGCCTTAATTTGAAATTTATTTATTCTCATTTCTCTATCCTTTACATGAATGTTTTCGTATTTATGGACATTCACATTAATAATTAAAATACTTTTTCATATTCTGTAGCATTTAAAAATTCATTTGCTTTTTCCATATTTACAGAGCTATCAAATAAAGCTGTTGCGTAAAACTGTAACGAGCAAAGGAATATCCTTGTTCAACAATTTAACTTCTTTCGCAGAGGAAGGGAGATAGAGCGCACATTCGCTTCGATACATATACATATATAAAATTCGTTGGGTGATATTGTCACTGAAATAATACGCACAAACGCGCAGCACAAACTGGCAGTTTTCGTTCCGGCGTTTGCGGCTTTTGTTACTTTGTTACAAACCAGCGATTCATATTTTCACCGATACATTCGCCCATTTATCTGATAAACACGTGTAGGTAAATCGAATTTTACAAACGCGCTTTTGAGGTCAGAAATAACGGATATGAAAGCAAGGAACCATAGGGTAAGCAGGGTATTATCCGCGAACGTAATGTCGATCGGATGATATAAATCTCGATTACGCGTCGCGGAATAGTCGAGAGATATTGAGAAAGAGAGAAAGAGAAACAGAATGCCATGTATCTGACAAAATAGTATGCGGCAACGTAGCGAAACCGTGTATCTGACAAAATAGTGCGGCAACGTAGTGTGCATAAATTACGACATAAACCGTGAATACCTAATATCACTCTCTCTCGTAGTTCCACCCAGCTCCGACGAATATACCATTATCGTAATCGAGACGGCGCGATAAAGCGCAAATTGGCCCCGATCATAATCTCTTCACCGTATCAGATTGATCGCACGATATTCTCGCACGATTTTCCACACAAACACACACATGCGAGATGTTATTTGCAGCGCAAACATATTCAGATCGGACTAATTTTGTTCTTTTTATTATCAATATATAAAATATCACTGATAAATCACGAGGCTTGAAGTGACTAGAGCAAAACTTGTCTACGCGATCATGTAACATTTCCGAGTGTTGTTGAGAGTTGAATAATGTTGAGGACGAGCAAAAGCTCGTCCGTTCGAAGCAGTCTCGTGCTAATATCAAACTATCGTTAACCGTTATCCGGTAAAGTGCCATCAATTTCTCATATGTAGCTATCATAGCGCCAATCTTCCTGAATCGAAACTTGACAATAAAAGAAAAAAAAAGACGAAAAAAAATTAATTCGTTCGATAAAAGTCTTAAAAATCAAATTCGAGATAACGAAAAAATATTTTTTCGAAATTGTTAGACAGCATCCGTATACGTGACAAAAATCGTGATTTTATTACACAGGAGTAGAGGGAAAAGGTATTCTCTTAGAACATTACGAGTACCTAGACACGATAAACGAATAACGTCTGCCTCATTATATCCATTATTTCTTGCTGGTGCCTCCCCTTTGAAGAAAACTCTATGTTTCATATATCCTTTCCCTTTTTATGATGGCGGGGGCATTATGCGACAGTGTAATATGAAACTAGCTATCACATCTCCTTACTAGTATACCTATACTTCGTATGTAGCTATCTATGTCGCACTGAAACCGCTATCAGAAAACCCTGAAAAATATTCGCGCATGTTCGTCTAACAATTGCAGAATTTATTATTAAAAGAAATATATATATAAATTATTTTGCAACAATTCTATTTTGTAAGAATAGAAAGAAAGATTTGAGATTATTATGTTCAATATATAAGAATTCTTATTAATAATTGTTCATAAATATAAATTAATTTTATACAAATTTAAATGAATAAATTTTAATATTTAAATTAAAAGGCTACTTACTAATATCGTTGAGCTGTAAAGTGATATTGATTTTGCTTAGCAATCTAGGTTCCATGCAACGAGCAATCGGATATGAACGGGCAAATAAAATGACACAGAAGTTACTGCAAATGCACCAACAGCATATGTCGCGAATCTCGTGCGCGGTTTCCAGTTTCGCCACCATGTAAAACCAAGGCGAGCTCGGTAGACCGTCAGACATTCGACCGTCTCTAGTTTCTCTCTATCGGCGGGGGGGTGGGGTAGGTTTCGCGAAAGGATACGATATAGAGAAGACGGGAGGGTTAACGGAGATGAAGGAGTCGAAAGAAGGGAAGAAAAGGCGGCAAAGGAAGGAAGGGAAGGAGCAAAAGGTGCACGGAAAATAGAGGAACTAGAGGCATCGTCCGACCCTCGCGTTCCCCGGGCGCACTCCACCTCCCTCCCCCCTCCCCACCTCCCCCTTTCTCTTACCTCCTGCACACTCTACCCTTGCACCACTCCACTAGACGACTCAAGGCACTCTTCGCACCCTCTCCCTCCCCACTTTTCTCGTTCCTTCGACCTTGTTTCTCGCACTCCGTCGCTCTCCACTTCGCACCGTGTCTCGACTTTATGTGTACCGCCAAATGGGGTTACTTTGCTCCTGTGTGTGATAAGCGTGCGCGTAACGGCAAAATTATTGTTAGCCTTTTGCCCAAACTAATATATATTTCATCATTTGATGTATTTTGTTTGGAAAAAATGCGTAGAGCTTATTAGCTATAATTTTTCGGAGAAAAATGCAGCGAGATCTATAAAAATTTTTATTGCAACAGATCAGAATTACTTTCGAAAATAATTCTATCCGATCGTATTCAGCGATTCGGCATTTTTCATTAAGAATCTTAATGACGGTTACCATCGTCGTTTAATGATCGGTCAACGACCATAGCTGCGCAAGATATCGCAGAGAAAGAGAAAAGAGAGAAAGAGAGAAAAGCGAGTGAATTTAGGCGTAATTAAATACGCGCGTCAGCCTTGATATTATTAAAGTTACAATACAGAAGTGTATTTAATTAACTTCCGATATTGGCGTCGATGCGATCGCATACGCATCTATCGAACGCGCGGATCAATTTGCGTCGAATTTATTGTGCGCCATGTTGTTGCCGTATTCATAATTCAACGATACATCGGGTTAATATTAAATATCGAATTAGTACGTTCAATCAATCGCGAGAACGCGGGAAACGCTTTGTCGGAAATTTATAGAAATTACCACTATTTTTGAGTTTTAATAAAGGTCGCCGTGACGAACGGAATTTTATTCGTTCGCGGTCGCTAACATGATCAATTTATTTCATATTTACTTACACATCATTGCACTAAATATCAAACGTAAGTGCGCCATGTAATCGTCGCATCTCCAGCCAATTTATTAAACAACGATCTCACTTATTTAACAATCACGTATTCTAGAACACATACGTATTTTCGTGCATTGCGAGAGTGTAATTAAGAATTCTTAATATAGCAAAATAATAATGATGATTTAATTGAAATAAAGCTAATTTTACACATAGCCTGGCTTTAATTTAGTGCCAGCCATTATTATCATTCTACATTCAGAGTAAATTTTAAAGTTTTAATTTGACGTGTGTAGTTACATTATACATTATAATTCATTATAATATTCTAGTGCATGTTTTAGTTTAAAAGTATAATAATTGCAAACAAAAATAAAATAAATATTGAAATATAATCGTAATGTAATATAATTTTTTCACATTTTATGAAAAACTTATATAAAAACTAAGGGAGAGAGAAATAAAATTCTGTATACGCACGTGTATTTCGATAAGGAATAGTTTTTTAGCAAAAATGTTAATAAAAATTATTATTTTTCGGAATTAAACTGCAAATTGCTGTTGAGTTAAAAATCAATAAAAGATAATAAATTGTAATTAAATTGAATGTTTTCAATTGAGCGATAATTAGTATTATACGCATTTTAGTATCCTTTCGAGACGCAAATAAAACATCCAAACATAAAACAACGCACGCGTTGAGTTCCCAAACTTTTCGCGCACGATATCGAGAACAAAATTGCAACCCATTTGTCGCGCCCTTTTATTACGGAATCACGTGCCGCTAGACCATAATACGAGCGACTACAGTTACTGCTTCCACGAATTTGTAAACACGTCCGATTTTAATCGACGTCTGGCTAATAAAAATCCCCCCCCCCAAAAAAAAAAAAAAATGAATGAAAGAGAATCTTCACCTGCATTGCTCACGCACAGCCTGTCTTTATGTATCAAAACAATTGCGATTTTTTATAAAACCTTTTGTATTCGATAAAGAAACCATGTCTTCAAATTCGCACAACGATTATATATTTCTTTAATTATTAACTTGATATTTCTTATAGATTTTTGAATATAAAATTTTTGAATAGAAATTATTTTAAATAAAATTTTTGGAAACAGTTCTATTTTTGTAATAATATAGCGTATTTAAAACAAATGTTCCTTTCAAAGCTGCTCGCATTTCATACATCATCCCGAAGATTTTTCAACGACCCGGGATGGAGTTACTATTGCGCATTCGCGTTGGAAATTCGGCTAATTCGATGTGTGAACTCATACTGCGGAATCGACTGTAACGCGTGGAATAGTAATATCGGGACGGTCTTAACCCCCGTACAAGTAAGATCTAATGAAGCAATTCAACTGCAACCGCAGCCCACTTCAAAGTTTTGAGAAACACCGTATTGTAGCGCCAGTATATTACAAACTGCAACGGCGGCCATACCGATGCCGCAGCCCGATTATATTTCGCGACCTATTATAGTTGAAGCGATCGAACATGTGGGCAATATGGACTGCCGACATCGCCAAAAACATGAACCTCTTGCATTCGAAGCAATATAATAACATACTGCAATTATCTGATCTTTCGAAATTTCCTCGATATTGCTAGTCGTAACAAAAAGTAATTAATATATTACATTTTTGTAAAAAAAAAGTTGAATTTTTCTCGATATTAATAAAACATATTACTAACCCGTTGAAATTTAAAAAAATATATATTGTTTTGTAGAAAATCTATTAAAAATTAAAGTTTAATTGATAAACCGTCGCTGGAAATATGAATGCTTTATAGATTCGAGAATGATAACAAAAAGCAAAACTAGGTTTTCACAAAAAAATTTTTCGATATTTATTTATACGAGAAAAAAAATACCAATAGTATTAACAAACAATATTTTGTGTTTTAAAAATTCAATTTTCCTCCAATTTTATGGGACTTAGATTAAAACACGATTAATTCAGAGAAAAAAAAATATATCTATAACATAAAAAAGACAAATTTTATATAAACCGAAAATGTGAACTCTATTTTTGAAAGTAGCTATTTATGTAATAATCAAGAACGCGTTGAACGCGTCACAATCTTTTATGCGAGAAATATTTTGTTATATTTTTATTCATTTTTATAAAGAAATAGTATAACAACGCGCTTTTTATTGGAAACATTTAACGTTTTTGCATAATTTTTATAAATTATATTTAAAAAAATATTACTTTAGAAAATATGAATTCAATTTTATTGCCAAAAACATAAATTCCTCGTTTTCATATGTGGCGATCTATGTGATGACAGGATACAATTGTCACGCTTTTATCTAAAATTGTCCGACATTGTCATTCATATATCCAGTGTATAAAGTTATGAAAATTACATTCCAACAGCATAGAAAATTAAACTACCGACTTTTGTTTTAAATAGTCTTTTTGATGATCGATCTAAACTTTCGATATCTACTTGGATGTTACGTAATAATGAAGTTTGTTCTTCGCCTTTCCAAGTTTAGTGCTAAACTTTTTTTCATTAGATTTTCTGTTCCAAACCTATCTCTTTTTACATTTATTAAACTGAAAAATATAACGATTATTTTCATTACGCAGGAAATTAAAGATAAATAAAAAGTTTATATTTTCACGGCATATATTTATTATTAAATATAATTATTCGAGAATTCCAATTTTTATCTTTGAATAATATTAAGAATTAAATGATAAATCGAACGTTTAATTCGACTGTTAATACAAATATGATAATATATGAAATAAATTTCGATGTATCAAAGAAATATTTCAGCAATAGTTACTGCGACAAAGATAAACACGTTTTGTTGGATGTATCCGGCTATTGCCGACACAAAATTGTCATCGTTGTCAGCGATGTAATTCGAAATTTGCCAGCGGTGATGCTCTTTCCGCATCGCGACCGCAACGTATTGAGTAACAATTACCGGCCGCAAAAGCGGCACGCTTCGCGTTACCGTGATCGCGCGACAGAACGACTACTACTCACCCCATCCGCTCCGTTACATGCTCCAGCTTCACTCGCCTCGCCGATTAGTCACGAATTCTCTACTCGCTCGGGGGATGAAGGGCCGAAGGGCCGCGGTGCGCCGGATCGGATCGGTCGTGTTGCGTGCGCCGATCGTCCGCGCGTTGGAAGGTCCTATCACAAAAATCCGTTTTTCACTCACCACACCTGGGACGCGCGAAACCGCGAACGCGATACGGCTTTATCGTGGGCGTAAATGGGCGTAATTTTCTCGAGCGCACGCGACGCGCTCGCGCTGTCGTTCAATTCGCTATATGCGAAGAGAGGAGCGAGTTAATTTTTCATTTACTTGGCCGCGTAAGAGAAATGCTCGACTCGCCGGCTTGGACGCCGGGAACACCGCGCGAGAGCCGGAAAAGCGACGACGACGTGCAAACCGCGGCTCGCCGATGCCGACTGCCGACGACGATGATTTCCTCCTCGACGGCGACGGCGGCCACGGCTTGTTCGGCGCGACCAACCCTTCGACGCGCGCATGCGCATCACCCTTAGATGCGCCACCACCCTCCGTCGTTCACCCTCTCGCCGCTCTTCTTCGCCCCCTCGCCCGCCAATCACGACTGCTTTTACAATGCCTCGAAAAAGGTAGTGTCCGCAACAAAGGGCAGAGTGCCTTTTCCGGCGGTGTTTTCCCCCCCCCCTCCCCCCCCCCCCTCGCCAGAAAAGGATGCGCTCTTGCCGGTACCTGTCAAAGACGGGAAATTTAAATGATAATGAAAGAGTGACACGATGAAGCGCGTGTCTGCGCGTCGCAAATCGCTGCTGCTTCGCGTCCGGACTATCGAATCTCGAGTTTCTTCAATTATAACGCGGGAACGATGAAAAGAATTCTTTCGAATCTTTTACTAAAAGTATCAGCATTGCGTTCTACAATCGACACTCGCATCAAAACGAGAGAGACACTCATACAAAATTTATGTGATTAAAAATCTTTGTGGAAACTGCGCAGTCTAACATATGAAAGATAAGTCAAGTGTGAATAAATTAAATGCTGATGGTCTTTTCTCGTGTCGTCGGGAATATTTTTAAGAGAAACAATGTACCTTCTTTACCCAATACGCGCGCGCGCGTTTTCACGTTCCGCACGTATGCTTCGTACTAGCAATGACATTCATCATTGACACCTGTCACTTCGACACATGACGCACTTTAACTGTGATCTCCAAGACTCTGCCATTTCGATGAAAAGTATTCTAAATTTAACAGTGTTTACGTAAAATGTTTAAATTTATATTATTCCCGCAAGACATCGCATTACGTATTAACAGAAAAGAAAAAGAAAAAAAAAAAAAGAAAAAAATCAAATGGAAAATTAAATTCACGATACAATTCATTAATTATGTAGATGCGATAGGTTTACATGCATTGGCATAGTATTATCGGCAATTCTCTAGGTTGACAATAGTAGGGAACCTATAGATAATTAATAACATAGCTGGCATTAATCAATCATGTAAATGCTATTAATGCCCGACAATCGCCTATATAACGCTGATCCGTAAAAATTAAATACCTTGTTAATTCAGCTTTAATGTACTCGCGCATGTTAATTCACATTAGATAAACACGCAAGATACCTAACACGCACTTCCTCTACTTGAATAACATTGGTTTCATCATGTTGTTTAATGAAACGCGATCGTATATCGCGCTTGTTATGCACGCATCAACAAGATACCGGGGGGGAACGTACATACGTCGACGCGCATCGATGACCCAAATCGCGATTTATTAGAATACGAAGTATAAAGGTTACGGGAAGAGAGAAAAATGTGAGGGTGCGACGAGGAGGATCGTGTCTGGCCATAAGCAGCGATCTGAGATAGTGTGTAGGCGGACCGCGGCGTAAGATATATTCACCTCGTATATGCGCCGCATACACCGGGTGTATCTCGTCTTCGGCTGTATGAAACCCCCTTCCCCCTCCCTCCTCTCGTACGTACATATACATATACATAGGAGCGAGCTATGACAGGAGATATAGTGAAATGTAGTGCGCACTCTCTGTGCTATACGTACGAGAATGCAGGCGCAGCATCGGACGGTGTGGCGCGAGCGTTGTCGGAATTATTCGCATTCGAGATAACTTGACTTAACGACATCCACGAGCGATACTTCAACGCGGGAAACACGGAAAATTGCGCCGATAATGTCCGCCGTTGTGTTATTACAGCGTCGGATCTTATCGCGAATAATTAACCGGCCAAAAATTCGCGAAAATTTTTTTAAGTAGCAAGATTTTAAACAGTAATAAAATAATAATGAATACGTCGTCTCTCTCTCGGAAAAAAAGTATCGATGATATCGATGATAGAGATATAATAATAATCGTAATATTTAGTCGAAGTATATTTTTTTGCAGTCTTTTGAAATATATCAGACTCGCGCGTATTCATTAATAATGGATTCATTAATAATGGTTAATTATTTAATTAAAGTATATAATTCGTTTTCTCCAAAGGATTATACGGACGGAAAATATCGGTGGGATTATATCACGTGATAACAGAAAGAGGTATAACAGCGTCGCACTCGATATTAGTTATGCTAATTGGACCTACGTGCCGGGGAAGTGCAAGAGAGACTCGATCGCGCGCATACATACATTTGTAAGCCGTCGTTTAATTCTCCATATAGATCCCACTGTCGCGATACATCGCGTCCTATACCCACCCGGTATAAATTCAACCGCACGTCCGGCGAAATGAGCTTTTTGTTGTATCCTTTTCCTTTCTTCTTCTCTTTTTATCTTTTCTTTTCTCTTTTTTTTTTTTTCTTCTTTTTTTTTTTTTTCATTTCATCTTTCATTTCTGCGGGATGGTAACGGTACGGATCAATACGATGACGGGCTGTTTCCGCTTAAGCGGATTTTCACGGCGTTATTTTCGCCATACTCGCGAGCTGGTTAACTCGCGCTCGCGCAGCTGCTTCTCGTCCACGGTTTGCGGGGGAGGGGCGGGGGAGGCGGGAGAGTAGAATGCATGTGCTCAAAGCGCGCAGAAACAAGCCTGCAGAGAGTCAGATCTCGTCTCCGCCACCACCCTCTTCCTCTGTCTCTTTCTCTCTAAATTCACCCACCACCATTGCAGGTTTGCTCTTTTTCTTTCCTCTTTCTTTGTCCCTCTTTGGTGTACGAGCTGCCGGTGATGGCGAGATCAGAACTCGTCGCACACAGCCGTGCAACGCGTGTACACGTACACGCCTACATCACATAGGAAATGGGAAAACGAAATGAACCGTGAATAATTATGTATTACTTTTAATGCCTCACGGTTTACAGGAACGTGCTCGCCGATGCCGGGGAAATATTAACGTCAAAGGTACTTCCTTCATTTTCTCCGGACGTATATACCGCCGCTATACGTAAACCGCATCGCCGTCTCGGAGCCAGGGATCAAACGATGCACGGGAGATTCAACGTATAACGACTGGCTTTTTTTTTCTCCCGCTCCGTGAAGCGCTTCCTGCGCGGAAGCGCACGTACGCCGCGATATAAGGTGGAATATCGAGATAAGAACTCATCCGATCATTATAATTTAGCATAAATTTATGTGCCGGCCGAGAGATCGTGTGCGCGTCTCGATAAATCCGATATATATATATATAAACGCAAAAATTTATTCTGGAGTAACTTAAGCTGTGCTCGATAAGGAAATCGCTTCAATTAATAATTTAAGAATCCGTGAGAGTTTTTTCTCTTAATTTAGATTTTTGAGTTAAGTAACTTTGTCGTCAATTTATCAATTTCATCTGAGAAATACGTCTATCGCTGTCTATCGCGTGTTGTCTATAAAAATGTTTTACATTTATTTGACATTTTGACAGTTGATAAAATATTGTCAAACGCCTCGCTTTCATATCCCTGACACGCATAATTTTTCCAATCAGATTCGAGTGTAAAATTAACAAATTAATTGAAACAATACGCATCTGTTAAGGATATTCAGAGTACGAGAACGTATGTAAATAGCGCTGTAAAAGATGTGAAAGATCAGAACTTGCGATACCGCCTGCAGGCGGATTTTATAATCACTAACCGAGCTGGATCGGGGCAAGTTTCCGCTGCCCTTCGTCGCCCTTTCGCACCGTTGAATCTAATTACAGGAACGTCAGTTTCGCGAACTTTGCTAGGTTTTACATCTTTATACATCATACCGCGTTATTACGATAGTTTCGCGTCAGCATCAAGATCCTCTGCGAATTAACTGCAAATTTATTTCTTCAAACATTAATGAATTTTTAACGATAAACATTACGGATTTCTAATGCAATCAAAAACAATTGTCGTTTGAATTTTTATATACATTGCCAACTCAAACAGTTCGATTCAGCTTTAAAAAGAAAAAGATTATTGATAATTTTTTCCAAAATAGAAGAATTTTTTAATTTTTTTGTTAGTCTCACATTTGAATAATCCAAATGCAATCATTCATATAAAGTATATTATTATGGAGATTCAGTGACATTATCTGTCACTTTGTAATCTATTTTATCCCGCGATATTCTGTATAATTTAAATTTTCAGCAGTAGAGCTAATCCTCTTATTCAATCTAAACTGAAAAATTTACTGAACACAAAATTTTACTGAACTTAGAATTGTAATACATTGCATAAAAAAAATCTTGCTTAAAAAAATACAAATTATATAAGCATAAATTTTGCACTTACTGTTAATGTTAAATGCAACTATTATGAAAATTATTACTAATGGTTCAATCATTCGCAGTTCGCACTTTACTCCGAAAAAAATGTGCTAGACTAAAGCGCACGTATTCAAGCCGCGTGGAAAGCAATTGATTTATCTACTTTTCTGTCGGCGTTTTCCAAGTCGAAGTTGGCACGAAGAGAACCTTAAGCATCGCTTGTTCGCCCCGCTGTTCGACAAACTATCACCAAAGAAGTTTTAAAGCTGACCGAAAGCAGCGCCATTGGCAGATAGATGACTCTCGACTTTCCTTCGTGCAAAGTACATAATGTTTTGCATGAAAGAAGATCTCGCTGCCGTTTAAATCATTTATCAATTGTTTAATCAATTCGCAAAATAATAGGCATGATATTAAATAAAAGAAAATAGCAAATAAATAATAAAAAACATATAATTTTAGTGATGTCATAAACAAAACAAATAAAAGCATCAATATTATAAAAAAAGAATTTATTAGCAAATATATAATTTACTGTGAGAATTCAAATGTTCTTTAATGACCAAATTGCATCGATGGAATTACCATCATGCATATCCTTGCAGAGAGATTCAATAATGATCTTAGCAAGCTCGCTTTTACGAAGAAAGAGAACGCGTGTTTCTTCAGCCAGAAAAATCCAATGCCGACGAGTGGCTTCACGAGTAAAAGACTTAACGATGAGCTATTTACGATGTTGCGGATCAACTCGCGGAGTCAAATCGACGGACAAGACGACGATGATGACTACTAGCGGAGGTCGATTTCAACATGCTCTCCTATAGTATGATTTGTGCGCGACAAAGCCCACCTCCGCTGCGGGCAAATCATCCGTGAAATAGAGAAATTTGCGAGGATCCTGCAGAAAATCCGCATTCGTTTCCAGAATACCTTATGACTGTGACCCGTTAACATCCGAGCAACGTAGATGGATAGATAAGTATATTTGTCCGAAATGTATACATGTACGAAACATCTCATCAGAGATGAACTCGCGATTCGTCATACAAGAAATACACACGAAAGTTTCATCGTTCGACGGACAGTTTTTTGCACAGTTAAACTGTATCTTGAACGGGCTTGTTAAGATCTTCTCAGATTCTGTGAGTACCAATCAAGAGGATAGAATAAAGTGAACTAATTGCTTTGGATATTACGATGTTATAATCATCTAAAATAATCAAATACCAGTTAATTTAATAAATGTATTTTTTTAATAAATGTACGTGTATGTCACTGGTTGAATCTTACAAAAGCGATACAAATCTAATCTCTAAAAATAAAAACCTAATTTCCAATTAAAAAAAAAATTATATTAATTATTGATACTTGAAAATTAAATAAAATGCCATAATATGCATTATAAAGTAGGATGATTAAAATTATTGGATAAATAGTTCATACAATTTATTTCCAAAAGCAATATTAATATAATAATAATAGTTACCGTTAATTGACAGTGAAACAAATCGTTCGCCGTTTGCCGGCGCATGTATGCACATTTATAAAATATGTAAAATAAACACGGCGACAATGTTTTGCTGCGCTTGCGTGTGTGAGGATGGTGGGGACCTTTTGGATCGATCCTTCAGCTTTATCTGTAAGTGGCGGTCCATATGCGGAGAGTTCCTCTTTTATAAAGTCTAGTCATCGCGAGAATGTTGGTCACTGAATGCGATCGCATCAATGATGGAATATTCATTATTTTATAAGCTTTTTTTTTATTCGCACAAACGAACCATACAAATATACACTTCGATATTTTTTAGTCATATAATTAAGTACAGATTCATAATTAAATATAGATTTATAACTAAATATAAATCATGTATTAAATATTTTTGAATAATGACGAGTACAACTTCTGATAAATGATAGCTGTTAACTGCGTCTTTTATCAGTCATGTTTCAAAACAGATATAGTTCATTCGCAGATGTTAAACGCAAAGTTCACGACAACTTTTCTTAACAAGCTCTACCGTAATTCTTTGTTTGGAGAGATACTTTTCTCTTTAGTCCATTTCAGACAAGAATTATTTAAACAATATAATGTTTCCCAAAAGAGGAGAAAGAGAGAAAGAGAGAGAGAGAGAGAGAGAGAGAGAGTTTTTCTCGCGCAGATTGTCATTAATAACATTAGAGATAAAGTTAGTAAATGTATATTTTATATTACTTCTAATCAAGCTCTCGTGCAACGAATAGAGGGAGATGCGACGGCCGATTTGCTGGCACAAGTCCGCTTTAGTATAACGTAGATAGGTTGAGACCCCATTAGATCTCAAGTTGATCCTGCAATCTCCTAAGGCGATACCAGACTACGAGTGCGGCGTCTGTAATAGACGCTCATGTAAAAGACGGTCCCATATTCTCGACTTTGCGTAAAGTCGGTGTCACGTGCAAAATTGTAAGAGCCTTTTAGCAAAGTGCTTCTGTTGATAATGTCTTCAGTCAACTACGCGCTTGACTATGAGATGCAGGACGTGACAGGAGCGATTAGGCAATTTACGAGACTATGTAATAATCACTATGCAAATATCCCATTGATCATTCTCCGCGTCGTAAAATTAAGTGAATATTAAGGCGATTAAAAATAAAAATATAAATTTAATATTTCATATATTTTCCAATACATTAATTAATCCTTGGCTGATTAGAATAAAATTCTAAATTATTTAGGCGGTAAAATATTGTAATGATACAAAAATAACAAAGTAGGAATTTCAAGCACATCTCGAAAACTCATATTGTAAGCAAAGTATGATGAATATACATAGCTTAGGGATTCTCTGGTCTTGCAAAATATATACAACCTGTATGTTATATGTATATATATATATATATATAATACATATCAGAAATAATTTATCTTATAGCGCGGAACACTAGCCGCGTATTATCCGGCTTTCCCGTTTCGAATCTAGCATGTTTAAAGTTCGTTTTTCTTGGTTTAAGGGCAACTGTGCCATTGTCCGCCGCGAACAACAGCAACAAGAAAGTAATAACCGCATGGCGAAATGACAAATTCGCTGCAAATATTGCAGGGTGTACACGTCATAAATTCGCATTATGGCTATAATGCAGCCGCATATGACGGTTTTCAGCGCGTTTACTTTGTTTTACATTATAGCAAAAAGTAGTTATGATTAATATATTATACGACGCACTATAATGTTTGTCTAAACGTACAACGGCGAGAAATTACTTTAACGGATTTAACCGATAGCGAGATAGAAATATCGATTGTGTAGAGAACCGACAATAATTAGAGAAAGTAATGAAACAACTTAAATTTTACCGTCGCGAAATTCTTGTTACTTATTGTTGGACTTCCTTGGCAGGAAGGTGTTGAAATCTTTATATTAAAGCGCATAAATTAATTTTGACGAAATAATCTCGCTTGTAGAATGTATATTTTTCTGCTCTCGAATAAATTCTTTGATGCATTTGGAATTCATTGTTCCCTCTGACTAGAGATAATCTCAACTGCACAGAATTAAAGAGATAAGATCGATGTTAAATTAACGCGTGAACAATATTCGTTTGTTTGCAGAGATTATCTTTATATTCTCGTATCGCTTACTGTATCCCTCGCCAATTGTACGAATCGTATGGAAGTATGCGACGACAGGGCGCAGATTGTAGATCGAATTTCGCGCAGTGGCAGTATTCCATCTCTCGCGCCGCACAGCCGCATCGATATCCTTGTGTAATGGAACCATTCTGAACCAATCGCAAGGAAATTGCCTCTCGAAAATACACCGGGCAAAAGTGTAGTCCTAGTCTAGCGTTGGTTGAACGTTAACGAACTTAAAGGTATACGTAGCTGGCATCGAAATGGCCTTCTCGTGCGTTTTATTGCGTGCCGCGTATAGATACGACAAAGTCAAAAGGACTTGTCGATACAACGGAATATCGCGTATTCTTTTTTATTCCGGGCGCATTTCATTTCACTTTACATATGTATATACCATGTGCAAAAGCGCAGCCGCCAACATTGCTTCTCTCAAATATACATTCATAACTACGTGAGTGCCATGGCTTTTTTAGACAGCTCTTATTGCATAGTGCATAGTGTATTATTTCGACAAAAACCAACGAGGTATATTCTTCGTGCGCACAAGATTGTCAATTTATCATTTTTACAATTTATCACACATTTGTAATTTATCATTCGCAAATTGTTGTTCACCATTGGTAACCCCTGGCCCGAAGCGGCGCTCATCCCAAAAGTTTGACAGAGGACATATCTAGGGACATGTTTGTAACGGCTACACCCTCGTGCTGAAACTTACATTATCGTGTTCAGACGCGGAACGTTTCGCAACAGTTCCCGAGTGGCGGAGATACGTAGGTAACACAGCGACGGAAAGGCGCATATAGTACCGTAATAAGTACATACGCATGCAAGCTACGCCTTTCGCTGCAAAGCCGCAGTAGCGTGTGATAAACGCGGCGAGATAATGAGCGGAAAAGATGGAATCGCGATCGCGATGCACTCAATAGACATAGAATATCGACTTGGAACAATCAATTATACTTTATAGATCGCATCGGAAAAGTTTTTGCAGATTTTCGCGGGTAGAAAAGGGAACCTCGAATAACTAGCCTCTTACTTATTTCTCTCTATTGGAATATCACCCTCGTGAATTCCTCGATCCGCGTTGTTGACATATGTGATACAGTTCCCGTAAGTGTCTTTTAAAGTACTCTTTCTGTATC
Source organism: Cataglyphis albicans (assembly GCA_038406275.1). Classification (NCBI taxonomy): domain Eukaryota; kingdom Metazoa; phylum Arthropoda; class Insecta; order Hymenoptera; family Formicidae; genus Cataglyphis; species Cataglyphis albicans. The sequence continues at coordinate 10,102,382 of JBCAUJ010000089.1, read as the reverse complement.
GTGTTGTGTCACAGCTGTCTGAATATCTTGAATATATGTACGATATTTTTCTGTTGAAATGTATTTCGAGTTTAATGTAAATATAACCGATGCGAAGTGCATTTTATATAAAATAATGTAAAACATTTTCTATAATTGATGTACCAAAAAAAAAGTTTTTTAGAACGGCTGTTTAATCTCCCTGAATGCGTTAAAATTTATTCAAAAACATTTTTACTTAAATATAGAAAAATGCAAAGATTTAGATATAAATAAAATAATACGAACAGGCTTATGTTTCACACACGAATCTATTTAGACGATAATACGATAAAGTGGACGCCCGTTGCGCAAGGTTTAAATTCACGATCCGACTGTGACATTTTGCTAAATTCTGTAGCCATCCTAATTCCTCAGACAACTCGGTTGTCACCGAGCCTTTAATGATGTTGTCAGACGGTACGTTCTCTTATTGTTGCCGTTAATGCAGGATAATGCAGGATGTCGTAGGAATTACGAAACCCTCATCAACGGGGATGAGCGTTTCACCGATTTCACATTTGATCGGTAATTAACTAAGCGATCATGGCTAATGATGAAATTGATTGTGTTTATATATATATATATATATATATATATATATATATATTGTATAAATCGATTGTGTTATATGTAAATATATAAATTATGGGAACATCAAGAAATAAAATATCTATTTGCTTTTAATTATTTAATTTATGACCGATATTAATAACTTATTTCATAAAATTTCATAAAAAAAGGTTAATTCAATTTATATGTATATTCTTATTCTTTTTAAAAATCCATCAATCAAACGTATAATGGATTGCTTCAATCGATTGTGTATAAAAACGAATTTGGCTATCAATCATGTTAAGTAGTTAAAATATCGTCTAAGCCGAGCGAATGAATGCATAAGGTAAAATGTTACGTTCGATATAGTACTTGACCTTTTCTTATCGAATAAATCCGCTAAATATTTCAAGATGTCTTTCAATGGCCCGTTATTTTCAAGAAACTATCGATTATAATATAATAATACAGATTAGGATAAGATCGACAATACATGTTAAAAATGTCACGTCAATTTTAGATATCAAACGTCATATGTCCCGATTAAAGTAAAAGTAAAGCTTAATATTAATGTATGAACTTATTGCGAGAAAATCGCAAAAAGTACGATATTGATAAAAAAATTCGTCTTTTCTAACGTTCTTTTGTATCCAAATTTTTAATAAAATATTATCCGTATTTCCGCGTATATCGATACTTAACCATAAACGGTACGGAACGATAACGCGACGCTCATTAGACGGTGGATGCTCGTTAGCGACATCGTAATCGCCAGCGTTAGACGACTGATCAATTAGCCAAGCAGATAATTTGCCGCTGACGAGACGCCTGTCGAGAGCAGGCGGTCCGATACGACGCATTCCCTCATATAGACCGCTTCCGGGCGCATTTATGTAAGCGCGAGGATATAAGCGCATCCGTTTTCCTCTCCGTGTGGAAACGGATGGCCGGTATTGGTTCTCGTTTCAATATTCAGCTTCTTGAATAAAACAACAGCGAGACTGACCAGCCGGCCGCGATCCACGAACCACCGTGTATATCCAAGGATCTTGCCTCGCCGCATCAGCATTCGTCCGTGTCCACGAAAAAGATAGCCCACTTGCATGTCCATGCCTTGATAAACACACCCGATGCAACGAGATCACCTCGTAGAAATAGTACGCGCGATACGCGATTGCGAATTATGCAGGCGATCGATACATTGCTAATCTGAATTGTGTACGGCGTTTTTATATTAAAATAAAAAATAATTCAAATCGAGACAATAAAATAAAAATCGTGCAAAGATCGGAGAGAACAATTTGATTTGAAAAATCGCAACGACTCGATCTTCTAAAAATGACTGGGGTCGTTTTATGAAAATGCACGTATGTATCTCGCATATACGCGACGTACATCGATATATTATATGCATCCTTGCATCTCGGCTGTGTATGTATGTATATGTGCGGCCAAGTGTGGCGCCGACCAAAGCCCCCGACTCATATAGGAGTGTTTAGACTTTAGGATGCACATGGGAACGTGCGAATCCGGATGACGCGGTAACCCGTATTAGGGTCACGTGCAGATTTGCCGAGGTGAGACCCTATCTTATGCGTCCCACGTACACTCATCTCCGAATCAGAAACCCGTTATAAACGATGCAAGGCCCATATCCTACTCGAGACCGACCTCGCGCGTAATGTCGAAATTTCAGTCCCGTGAAACCTTATACAGTATAAGCGGCGCGGGAAATCAAGCTGCTCGCCGTCCGCTACTGCGTTTCCGGCTGACTGGCAGAAGGCAGTTCAGTAATAATTGAAACGAGGACCGACGCCGCTCGTTTATGTATACTTTAAGGATACCAAGATTAATCGGATACGTGTAAAATCCGTGAGAAACAGCGGAATGTGGTTGACTAAATTGAGTCAAGACTTTGGCTAGTAAAGCTTGTCCTTGAAAATTATCCAAATATAAATCACGCGCTATTTTTTGCTTCCAGATTGTTAATAATAATACTTTATGTAATAATTGACATCATTATGAAAATTATTGCACGATTGGACATTAAAAAGCAACAATAAAGGCTCTTTATGGCAGATTAAACGAGTGGCCGCAAGGTTTGACGAGAATCGAGATACGTTTGTCTCATTCGCTTGTTTGTGGATGCAAAACGAGTAGAACAGGATGCGTGATCGATCGGCGTAGACTGTATATCAAACGCGCATCCATCTATCCAGCTTGACTACTATAACACGAAGTCTCGAAGGGGGACAAGAATATCCTATTTCCGGGGTATTTTATCGACGGCTGTTCTCTATGCTTTGAGAATCACTGCAGATCGTGTTTTGAACCATATCATTCGTTTGTCGAATATATCCCCGGCGAACAGCGTATAGACACGCATACACATTCGTTACAAATTTGCATTTTCATCGTGCATATGCGTAGCATTCGACAAAGAGACGAATCCCATTGTTTTTCTCGCACATGTGAATATCGTTTGTGGACTTAGCGATATTTCTCGTTGAATCTACCACACTGCGATACACCGTTCCGCATCGGGATAGGTATATATCGTGTAAGAATAACACGCGATCGGAGGCGAATATGCGAAAACGTTCACGTTCGCTGTATCTATTATTCGAAAAAAAAAAAAATCTATGTACGATACATATATGATATCTCTTTCTCCGAACATTTGTGTGTTCGTGAAATTTATACATTTCCGCATAAACATATATCACGTTAATCTCTTAGATAATATCTCATTAAATGTCGTTGTTTCTGTATTTTATCTCAAAATTATTTGTATTACTTACCGAAAGAAACGTTAACAAGCTATTCCGGAATAGTTGCAGTTCCTCCTGTCCCTCGATGCCACGCTCAACTTGAAAAAGGAATAAAATTCGTTTGAAGATGGAAAATATTACAAATTTTTTTCGGATACAAGTTATCCTAATCAAACAATATTATATTCCTTTAAATATGTAAGATATAAATATGAGATCATAAACATTTAAAAAAACAAATTTTGTAAACAAACCTGTACTTCGTTGCTATACGTAACCTCATCTCGAAAACATTAAGGCTGAGGCAATAAATGACATGAGATTTCCGAAAAAATAACAAATTTTCTGCACAACCAGTATGTACTATTCAATCATAAATTTTTCATGTTCTACGTCATATATATTTTATTAAGTTTCACATCAATATTAATATCTTATGATTACATCTACGCAATTCGTTGCGTAAAAATTGTGTTTTTTATATAATACATAAGTAATATAAATCGGATTTAATCGTATTAAAGCATTTGCAAAAAATCTCATTTTAATATAATTTTTCTTTAATTACATATATAATATAAACAGCCAAATTACCGATCATATATTTGGAATAAATATATAATGGAATAAATATATAATTTCCAAAAAAAACCTATTTTTTCTTTTCTTAATTGTCTTTATAAGAAACATGTAATATTTTTGTCTAATTCTTAATTAATAATTGTTAACTCATTTAAATAAATTAGGTAGAGTAAATACACTAAATACAAATTATATATAAATAATAAATTTGTTTACTTATGTCATGATTGCTCTGTCATCGTCCGACGCTTCCTAGGTCTCCTCCTCCTCTCACGTTGTCAGATTGTCCTGCTGTTGCGTTGTCGTCGCGCTCATTTATGATAATACGACCGCATAAACGTAAACCGTCTGCGAGACGCCCGGAAACGCGAAACACTTTGCACGACAATTCCGGATGCGGGCGATATACTTTGTGTACGGCACTTTCGAAATTAAAACTAATTAAAACACGACTGATCGTTCGCGGCACGTTGGAAATGGACGCGCGATATTTTGCATAACACTTCTGAAATTAAAATTAATTAAAATGCAATAGATCGTTTGCGGAATGTAATACCTGATTTACTTTCAATAGACGACTTCATGCAAATATTATGCAGATTTCACGATCACCGATGATTTGTGCTGTTTGTATGATAAGTCAAATATTACAATCCTTTATAATTATGAATAAGAATGATTGTGTAAAGTTTTTATTAGTCCTGTATAATACTTCAATACAGGATGATATTATAAACTTACAATATAAAAAAAAAAATTTCAATCACAAAATATAGGGAAATTCAAGGAAAATTGTAGTAGCTCTTTTTCTCTCTCTTCCTCTTACTAATATAAAAGAATATTTATTATATTATTGTCTAAGATTATTCGAGAGAAATACTTAAAATCTCGATAAATTAAAAATTAATTTATTATTATTATTATTATTAAAAATTATTTTTAAAAAATGTCGAAATAATTTACAGATTGCATAATATATACGCCTTAATGCAATTAGAGATACGCATCAAGCTTTTCAATTCAAAATTTTTAATTAATCATTCGATTCTTCATAAAAATTTCAAAAACAAAAAAATGTATGCATGCACGCGTTGGGAGAGGAAGGAGAATGACAAATCGCATTAACATGCAGTGGCGTGGCATATATACGGAAAAAGATAATCTGCAGATCGTCGAACGGCGTTCTCGTAAGCGGAAATCGGTATTATACGCGATGGGGATGAAAATGCGAGCATTAGAGCCACCAAACGTGCCACAATTTTGTAGGGTGGAATATTCCGGCAACACCCACTCCGGTCAATAGTTTTAACGCGCGAAAAACGTTAGGCCGCTTAAAACCGTGTACACGCGCATAACACGCAGGCTGTGCCACGGCCACGGTTCATCCGCGACAATAATCCTCGCGACCGTGCATACGCATGCACGCACACGTACCACGACCATGAATATTTACATCGAATTCGGGTAGGTATGTAGGTCCGCCGCTGAGCGCACAGGGTACACAATCCCGGCGCTATTTATTATCCCCTAAAATTATAACGTTCAACATCATCGACGCAAGCGTCGACTATCCGTGTAATCGAATCCCTCGTGTGTATATAAATATATAATCGTAACACGGAAGATGAACGCCTGCACGCATGCACGCACGCGCGTTGTTCGCTCGTCCGCGCGCGAGTACACATGTATTCGCGAGTCGTGCGTTCACCCGATATTATTTCCGTATCGGCGGCAATTTACTGACGTACACGTGTCTGAAATTCAGTGATTGCACGTCGAACCGAATTTTCATTCCCCCCTCAAGCCCAAGCTTTAACCGCCGGTCATCTGCTCGTCCGATCCAGCTTGATCTGGCCTGGCAGAGACGCGCGGATCCGGCTCTCTCTCCTCTGATATACAATAATGAAGTGGGTATGTAATTATGCAATGTAATACCCCGAGATTGTGCCTAATTCGCTCTCGCTCGCGGTTCGTATTATACGGCATCAACGACAAAATAATTTCGACAAATCCGAACACGGTTCGGCGATCAGTAAATTTTCGAGAGAACCGGAAAAGGAACAGCTGCCCATAAACTGTTCTTTTTTTTTTTAATATTCGCAATTCTCTAGCAATGGACGGGCATGTAATATAAAAATGTATCTATCTATTCTCTAACGAGCGCGACATGAAAGAAAAACGAATGGCGATTTTACATCTGACGGCGACTTTAAAGTTGCAAGATACATATGAAACCACTTTGATGGGTGAAACGCTCATGGGATCACCGCGTCCGCGCGTCAGATATCGTCGAGTCGAGGGTCATCCCAGGCGACTTCACTTTCCATTCGGATATGGGAAACTATGTTAGAAATACCGAAATATCGAACATCTTCTCGGACATTCTTCATCGTGTGGAAAATCAAGCTTTTCCTCCGTCTCCTTCTTCTTCTCTTCGAATCGCGCACTTTCAAGCATTTCAATGAGAACATTTCATCTTGAAGTTTTAGATACATCATTTGGGCTTTATGTCAAATCATATCTTTTAGATGTCTTAATCAAAAAAACTATTAAATGTAACCAGTAATGCAATCATTAATTTAAAAAGAAAAATTTAGCATTCATTCTATTTTCTATACAATTTATATTAATTTTATTTATTTTAAAAGTAAAATTAATTTTTAATCAAAGCGGTTTCGGAGTTTTTCAAACACTTCATGCAAAACTGAATATTTGTTTCTCTACTTTTCACAAATACATTAAATATCAGTTTGAGAGCTATTACTAATTACAAGACTGCCATTCGATCGATAAAATTCGACAGAGACGTGCAAACAATGCGAGTCTTCGAAGGGTGAGGATAATAACACTGCAACGAAGGCGTGCAAGGAAATTCAGAGAGTTAATTAGAAAGTACCACTGTATCAGTCGACGCGGTCGACCCGTTTCTCTGGAGAAAGAGAGGAACGAAGAGAGACGAAAAAGAGGAAGACGAAGAGACCTGATGCAAGATGCACAAGACCTAAGGGATGTAGTCGAGTTGCATCTTGTGTATAAGGATCTTAATGTACACATTCGCACGTCTTAAAGACGAAAGTTAGTTATCTGGGGTTGCTCAAACTTTTAGCACGGATAGTGTCGACAAACACGATACTTAACGCCATGTGTGCGATCCATGAAGTATTTATGCCGAAATAATTCGCAGTACATCTTTTTCTAGAGCAAAGTGCAAAATTAATAGAAGAGTATGCAGAATTTATTCAAGTTATTTATACAATTATAAATTTAACTTTAACTAAATATTATAAATTTAGATGTTCGTTACGAATGTTCAGAAATTCTTATCAATCGAGAAGAGGATTATATTAAATGTATGCTATTTAAACTTTAGTTTTATATTGGATAGATATATAAAATGTTTCAACATGAAGAATTTATTATCTATTTAATAAGTATACGAAACACACGAGTTTCCGGACAAAAATTTTCCGCTGAATGAACTAATGAATAAGCCACATTTTTATTTTCGCGTTGCTAAATTATATCGCGTATCAATTTCGCGTTATTATTTAAAAGATTTTTCATTTAATGACATATACTAGCGTTTGCAGAATTAAATTCAAGCTTATTTAAGATACTTATACTTATATTAAGATACGTAAGCTGTTAACAAAAAATTATAAAATTTTCTCTTAGTCCACCGCGCCTCACGAAACGATGTAACGCGTCAAAGGATCATGTTCACATTTACTAAATAAAAGAAAAAATATAGTCAATTATGAAAGTTAGCAAAAATACAAGAAAAAATTTATTTGCTCTCAAACAACTTTAAATAATTCCGTTACCTCAATAATTGACCCATATTTTACTTTTGAAACGTGTTATGGTACATGTTTATATCTCTTGTAATCAATTTTATTTATAAATAGTAAAAGTTTTATATGTTTGAAATTTTCGTGCAAATACTTTTTATATAAAAAAAGCTAAAATAAGCTACGTTTTTATCTTTCAAAATGTGGAAGATACGGTTTCTCATAACTCAATAATTTTCTTAGTAGTTGCATATTTAAATCCATCAGAGTAATTTACAAATATTACATATGAAAGATTCAATATTATTGTTTAATAAGCAAAACATATATTGGTCATATTCAAACGTTTCTTGGACAAAAAAATCGCATGTCTGCGCAGCCAGCAGTTTTAATTTCACTTTGCCGAGATAGAGGCGGATAGTATCGAAAAAAGAAATGAGCATTCGCCCGTTTACCAACCCGCATATAGGTACCGCCAACGATGGGTATACACGGATCTATTATTCATGCATGAATTTGAAACGCACGTTACACCAAATTGGTACCCTAAAGGGCTAACGTAGCATACTGAATATTACAGGCGGTTTTTAACATGGAAATCAATTCCACGTATCAGATTCATACATAATAGATGTAAAGGAGTTGTTTCACGGAAAAAACCTATTCCACCGAGAAGTTTATGTTGAAAAGCTATGAAAGGATCAACGCGCGCAATAGCTAACGGATACAATCTATTACTTATCATTATATTTCAAAGGCGGAATAAACATTACTATTACCTCCTAATATCGTTTCACTGTGTATTACATACATATAATAAATAGCTATATACGAGCAAATTTTACAATTAATAGATTAAATAATTAAATAAATTATAAATTGTTTTCTTATATATGTCATTTTTTTTCTCTTCTCATCTTCACTCTTTATTGTACCTTCATGACATTCACGAAAATATCGTTAATTAAGATCGCCCGTGCACTAATGAGCAAAATATGATGATCGCGTGGCACTTTGTATGACACTCCGACATTAATCGCACGTGACGCTTTATTATATAGGCGGAAAAAGCAATTTTACTATCTCGCGTAATAGCATAAAGAGCGTGAAGAAAGATAAGATACAAATTATAGATAAAGATAAGTATTTGCATATTGCAATACTCGAAAATATAATTGAATGTGTCGTGACTGTTCGACAAAAAATAATGTACAACAAAATTCGATCGAATAAATTTCTCGTTTTGACAAGCAACAACGTGAACACGCTGAATTTTTATTCACGTAAGCAATTGACAAGCATAAAAATGTAATTAAATACAACTGTATTTTGTAATTAAACATGTTGCGATTTGGTTCGTAGTCAATCTGTATTTGCGATTTCATTAGTAACTGAAAAATGCAAAAATGACATTGAGATTCACGTTAATACAATAGTTAATTAAAACGTAATAACTATTAAAAATATATAATTAAAATTTAATTTTATTGCAAGTATAATGGATTTTCAAAGTGTTAAATTCCGTCAAACACACGTATTATTAATCGATATATTATGTTTTTTCGTTACCTATATCAAGATTTTACCTATATAAAAATAACTGTGATATTCTTACGTTTATATCACCAGATAATTAATTGGTAATATTTATATAGAACAATTTAAAAATTAATTAATTAATTATTTGTCCTAAAAAATTAATTGCTTATTTCTGCAATTTTATCTTTTGATAGTAATACATTTTATATCATTATATGATATAACATATACGTAAAACATTCTAGATCTTATTTTTAAATGTGTAACTGAATTTTTAAATGAAATATTTGTTTCAACAACAAATAAATAATAATAATACAATATTTAATTACACGCAATAATTAATTTTTAAAATATTAATTATTTCAATATTACTTTATATACGTACATAAGTTGTAAATATAATTTATATATTTTATTGATTACAACAAATTATGTATTGCTACTTCATTGTTGCGCATCATATCGGTAAATCAAATTAATTTTTATTTTCTAATTATAAAAGACAATTTATGGATGAATTATGAAAATTGCGTTAGAAGATAAAAAATATTTTTAAAAAAGCTGAAAGATATTCAAGTTTTTTTTAATACCAAATTTTTTGCATTAAATTTTTTTTACTTCTAATTAATTCTAATTACTTTCATATTAAATATATAAAATATAACATTTATAATTTCGAAATATGTAATAATAAAAAGTAAATATTATGCTTTATTACATTTTTGCAAAGAACTTTTATTTGCCACAATTTCTTATTTAATGTCATAATTTTTATAATCAACGATAAAACATATTATTTTATATTAAACGCTTTGCTTTCGCTTGGCGCTTTTCGTTCACCTTTTTTTTTGGTTTCTTGTGCTATCTAAGGAATGTAAAGCGCAAACGTAATCTTGATTGTATCTTTCCATTTCCATATCCCGGCCACTTTCCGACAAACGAGCTCTCGCGTAGATATATACTACTTAAACATAAAGCGCGCAAAAGATGGCTAATGGTTCTCAAAATATAATACATTGATATCATCTATTCTCTCTTAATAGATATAATTATTTAAAATACGATTTGTCTAATTCCTCTGTATACATATATACTATTTCTCTTCCAACGTTTACTTTTAGTAAATCTATCATTTACAGCTTCATGGAGAAGCTACAAAAGTTTATAAAAAAAAAAAAAGATAAAGCGAAACTTTTCGTGCTACGTTTACACAATAATTAGATTTCGAGGATTTAAACGATTTTGACACGAGTGGTACGGGAAAAAGTTTCAATCTGCCGCTTTCCGCAATTAAGCGTAGACATCCGCTGTCAGATACACTCACGTCGCTCGCGGTACTCCAAAACTCCGAATTCGTAAATCAACATGCACGATATTCGCGAAGAATCGAATCGTTGAGCAGACGAAAAGAGACTCGAGATTCCAATCTAAAAGGATATCGATCGCGTTGCGGGGGAAAGTTCTAATGTAATTAAATGATCGATCTGGTAATAGATATATTTTAGAGACATATTTAGAGATATATCTAGAGACGAGATATATTTTTGTAGTCGCTGTATTGATGACACGAAATCATAGCAGACTGAGAATTCATTACCATTCGTGGTTAACGATTATCAAATATCGAAAGTCTCGTATTTACATCACATGTAAACGCAATCATGTACATGAAAAAGCGATAGAGAGAAAGAGAAGGAAAGAGCAAAAGTTACACACACATATATATATATATATATATATATATATATATATATATATCCATACAAGCAGACCAAAAGGAAAGGTAGAAGCATACTGACAAGGTATTTACGATCAAACTCGATTATAGTGTAATTAAAATGTCAATTTCGTAACTGCATTGTAATAGTTACATGACGATTAGAACGACATAGATTGGATAAGTAAGAATATATAATATGCCTTATAATTCTTGATATGCTATTTTCTTTAAAAATGATAATGTAATAAAAAATATATATTTTAATGAGATTAAATTTTTTTATATCAAAAAAACTTTTTTTAAAGTCATTTAAATATTAGAAACGGGAGAATACAAATATATTACAGATAATATAAAAAAAAAATATCCAAAATTTCGTTGTCCGTTAGATAATATAAAATAATAAAATATTTGCCTGTAAGATGTAAATAAAAAAATATAAAGTCAATTCATAAAATATTATGAGACGAAATCTGAGTTAATAATAAGAAACGCAATAATTTCATCTTTCTGGCAAATTCTTTGTGCACATGATAGACCTAGGAACGAAATGTCGAAATTCGCGTGCTCGATGGCAACTCTCTTTCGAATCCAACGAAGAAGTAAAAGGAAAGAAAAGAAAGAAAAAGAGAAGAATGAACGCGAAAGCAGAGCGATCTATTGTTAGTTGCCGCGGGCGAAACGAGGCGGATCATCTTTCGGGCCAGTTAAAGTTTTTATCGTAGCCGACACGCCGACCATACGTCACAAGCTCGGCGGGTTTCCCTCGGCGGGTCCCCGAATTCGCGCACGAAGGCTATTTATAAAAAAAAATTACGCCCTCGAGATCGCGTAATGAGCTCTCGCTGTAAATACATGCAACTGTCTGTCTATCTCGACGACGATCCACGCGGTTAATATAACTCGGGGACTCTCCCCGTCCCTACTCCTCCCTTTTGCCCTTTACCGTATACGTTTCATGTATTTACTCGTCCAGGGTAACGAACGAGCTGGAGAGAAGAGAGCGCAAACGATTAATATCGACTTCATTATTAGCAGGCTCGTCCTAACAAAGAGTTATTTTCCCCGTCACTACGACGCGCAGTTCGAAGAGGGATAACTCACTTTCTCTCCTTTCTCCTCCTTAGGACTTCTTCGTTCCCCGCTCTTTGCACGATCTCCTTTTTATCGTTCATTTCCTTCACGGAAATATCTTGTATTGACATTTGTCCTCTTTTATTGCGCATCTCTTTGATAACGTTGCGCGACGTGATTATCCTCGCAAAAGTAAAACGTCGGTATTAAGAAGTTCGTTAGTTCTATGAAAGTTATGAGTCTCAGCGAATTATTGTCTAGACAATTTACCGCGAGAACCAGGACCCATGCGAGTCATGAAGAAGGCAACTGATTCGCAATTAATACACTCGGTTAATTAGAGAACTTGCTCAGTTATTATTGTATCCAATATAACTATTATAATTATAAGCGACAGTTTTTATTGTACGTAGATTATTATTATAATTTAGCTCCCCGATCTCGTTATACACAATATAACCAATATAAATATTTTTATTACACATAAAAAGATTCTTTCTTTTTTGTAAATTTTAATTGGTTAAATTATAACTTTGTTGAGCTATTGAATACACAGGACTTCATAAAAGATTGAAATCAATCATGATGTAAAGGATAGAATTTTGTTTGCGCCCGCTGCATTGCGTAGGTCGTTAATATTTTTCATCGCGGCCATTAATTAAAAATGCAAATAATTGCGGCTTAATTTAATTACGTATGTAAACACGCGCGTGGATTAAAATTACGGCTCCGACTGAGTTGATTGAAATTTTTTACGTCAAGCGTATAAATATTTTGTATAAAATTGCGGCTCGTTAGCTTTAAACAAAAACAGATACAGAAATCTATTATAATATTTTACAGCATTCACAGCACACAATGATGTGCATCATAATACAATGAAAAGCCTTAAGACACATAGATCTCGATGTTTTATATCGCTACAAACATTAATCAAGGATAAAAAATAAAATAAAATAGAAAAAAGTCGCGTTGCATGACGTTCGTAGACCTTCGTAGCAAATTATTGCATACTCGCGTGCGAATGCATCATCCGGATAAAATAAAATCGGCGACAAAGTATTTGGCGCATCGCTTATTGGTATGCCGGTGACATACGGATCCAATTTGGTTACCAGCGTCTACGAATCGCCGAATATCATCTACTCCATTGAAATTCCGATATAGATATGAGACGCACGATATCGCATTTGTCTCTCTGACTATGTTATCTAACGCTTGCATTTTGGCGCCTGTTGTTCTCCCCTGAGAACGTGACTATATACGTGACAATGAACGCGACTCTTATTTTATCTGCTTATATTGCTTAAGATCATCGATAACTATACATACGAATAATTTATATTTAGCAAAAATATATTGCTTATGTAATTGTAGGAACGATAATTAAAATCGAGAATGGCACGAGCGATGACGACGACAATGACGATTATTCTTGCAACCGATGAGATAATTATCCGCTGTCATTCAATTAACGCATAGTCAACAATGCGCGTTTACATCATCGAAATAATGAGGTCCATTAAACCTCCTGCGGGCTCTGCGTATTTAATCGACGCGATAATCGGAAATAATAATGTTTGAAAGATTGAGAGATCTCCGAAAAAAAAACGTTACGACAAATGCCGAATTAATAAAGTTACAATGTTATAGTCGAAGAATATTGCCATGACTCGAAATTACTTTGATGTAATATTTAATTACAAATCATTATTAAGCAAATCGGAATTATAAATTATTTCGTTAAAATTATTTTTAGAGACATCTCTCTCTCTCTCTCTCTCTCTCTCTCTCTCTCTCTCACGAATAGTTCTCTCAAGAATCTGAATTGGAATGTAAATAATAACAACGCGTGTTTATATTTACATACTTGGATTAGTGGAACGTAGCTTTGGCGATATATCGATACGACGTAATGGAATGTACAATAAAAATACACGAAGGGAAAGGATAAACGCGCCGAAGCGAAAAAATTATTAGTATTCAATCAACATACGTATGTTGATAAAAGCAGGTGTATTATATATTGTTAATGAATTAAATTTTCCTATCTTGGCTGCATTCCATCCAGTTCTTCCGTAAAAACGTAAAAACTAGTTTTCTTTACAATCTTACATCGCATTTTGAATTTTTCGCCGACTTAAATGTGATTTGCTCTCAATTTTTCGTGATTGAGAGCACGGAGTGATATACGAATCGCCGGATCGAATAAGTTTAAAAGACATGAAAGATATATAAATCGTTTTTTAAGAGTAAAGAAACAAGAATATTTCTCTCGCATTTAATATAGAACGCGTTTAATATTTCATGGAATCAATGAATTATTCGTATCACGCGCGGTATATTTGTGACATTATACATTGTAGCCATGCGTTGTTTACGCTGACTGATCTTGTTATCATTCGAGTGACAAAACTCGAGCAAGTAGGCAGCGATGGAAAGTTGTTTCGACGTATTATCTAAATATGATCATTTCGATTAATACGATCAACGATTCTTAAGCATGTCGAAGCGAATATTTCGAGATAAATATTTCACGCGATTTAATCGTATAAAATAAAAATAATGTATCGATTTCATGAGATTGATATGTCCGAAATGTATCGCAGGCGCGATACAAAATTTCGAGAGCCTAGACTTTTAAACGGTTTATTATCTTTTAATTATTAATTTTATTCGCATATCGCACGATATCAGGTTGAAATTTTTTAAGTGCATATGAATAAAAACAATAAATAAATAATAATATATAACTTGATCATTTTATAAAGAAGCAAATACGCGTTGTATGTATAATAATATTTAAAATGTATTCTAAAGATAATTTTTAACGATTGCAATTTTTATTTGTATAATTTTACAAAATCTTGAATTAAAAGTAACCGATATGTTTTGTCGACGATGTGTTGATGCATTTACATGTAACTTGAAAAAAATTCCATATATATTTAACGAATGCTATCGACCCCTTCCCATCCGCCTTTTGTACAATAGATTCAATAAAACAGGACAGGGTAGATTTGATCTCTGCCGCACGACGTTTTCGTCGAATGTTCTCGGAATACATGAAGGTGCATATCAAAGCATATCTAGAGATGAATGTCAACGCGATTTATACTTCTGAGGAAAGGTTCCTCTTACCATACACCGTGGCTGCACAATAGCTATTCTTTGGCGTCCGCTAAACATTGAGCGTATATATATATATATATATATATATATATATATATATATGAGTTTGTAAGCGCATAGCAAAAGTACATATTGAAAATACATCGAGACTTTACATCGAAGCAAACATAAAATCGTGAACGGATAAAGAGATACGTGCCCTTAAAAATAATCGCATTCCAGTCTCGTGAGAACGAATCGAACGCGCGCTAATCGTCATTGTGATAGCTATCAATCGACATAGTATACGCTTTCGCGTGCCGACAGGGGCGAATCATGACGAACGCCTGTAATTCTCTCCCATCTCTCCGCGGCGGAACAGACGCGAGTCAGACGCGGGAGCAGAGCGCTGCAGCAGCAGCAAGAGGATAGCGAGTGGAAAGGGGACGCCTTTCCCTGCTCCTATCTATCCCCCCATCCCCCTCCACCCCGGACTCTACTACTTCCCTTCCGTTGCCTCTTTCGTAGGGCACAGTGGAAGCACCCAGGGGCAATTGAAACTCACGGCCATTTACTGCATTTCAATAATGGTTTCCCGTCTCTCTCCTTCTCCCCCCCCCTCTCTCTCTCTCTCTCTCTCTCTCTCTCTCTCTTTCTCTCTCTCTCTCTCTCTCTCTCTCTCTGCCCTCCCGCGCCTCTTACTGCAGCGTCGCGTATCCTGCCTCTCTTCCTCTCCCCCTCTGCATCCTCCTCTTTCCGCGTACGTGCAACACGAGAGAACCCGGGCTCTGCACAGTCGATTTACTACGAGCTTTATGGTACACACCATGTACGAGAGTACGCAGAAGTACCCTACGGCTAACTATCCCGCATCTACCACAGGGGGGAGGCAACTGTATTATTCCCTGTAAACTATTCCGGGCTACGCGCGCCCACGCATGTATGTACATACATATGCGTAATGCGGCGATTTTTACGCTTCCCGGGGAAGCTCGATGACGCGCGTCGAGAAGCGCATATGTATTTCTGTGAAGCGAGCGAAAGAAGCGAAAAGAAGAAGCGTGCCCGCGCGATTTTTGTTCCCTCGTCGCTCAATCTTACATACTCGTGAAAAGATATTCGTAATAATATGTACAAAATTGAATAAAGAAATACTATTGTATTCTAATTAATCAAATCTAATTTATACTAGATAAATCAATCGAAATTGATCGTAATTTTTCGGCGTTCGCCAACGAGAACAAGATGCTTCGTCGGCGATAAAAGAAACGGCAATTAACGTCGGCGATAATCGTAAACCGCGAAGTGAATATCGATTAAACGAGAATGTCACGTTCTATAATACGCGGGATCATTTCAGGAACGGCATTTCGGAGGCCATAATTGAGATGGATATTGACTCGTCGACGCGTCACATTTCCGTGGGCTCCATTGCCGTCTGGTGTCGAAATATGTATGATGCGCGCGCGCGCATACACGCGCACAACGGCCTGCAATGCGAGATACGGTACGGTTCCGGTAAATTTGAAATCGGCCAAATCGCCCGCAGACACTGGGACGAAACAAATTTCGCCCATTAGCAACCGGCGGAGGATACGTGTCGCGCCGCAGTTGTTGTCAATACAAATATCTGCGCTCGCGAGATGCGACCATATTAATTCCCGCGTCTGGATTCCCGCCATAAATATGCGCATATATGTGTGCGCTCTCGCGCATATATGTAAGCGGGGGAGAAAAAAGCTCGAATTTATTTCGCATGTAAAATATCAGGACGAGTTTCGGATGTGTACCTCGATTTGTGACGAATATAATAATTCATATCGCGAATAAAATTGATTGTCTGTAATTATTTATCCATACCTTACATGCAGGAACAATAAAGACAGCATCATTCGACGATTTCTGTTTTGCCGGCGATTCCGAAGATCATCGAGATTCGCGTCCAAAATTAATTCCCGCGTCGAATCCTTTTTTAATTTCTTTCTTCTTCGCGACATCGATTTCTCGCGCGTTGCATTTTTGCAAATGTTCAGGCACGCACTGAAGGAACGAACGCGTTTTAATAATCGAGCAAATAACGCGCACACGAAACGTAGACGCGGCAGGAACCGGAATAAGAAAGCAAGCGTGCCAATCGCAACGCGCATGCCCGTCATCCCCCGACACGTACGTACGTAATTGCCTAGATTCGGACCGCGCGCGCAAAAAAAAAAAAGCGGAAATACATGGAGAGCCGGTGTTGCGAAAACAGCTGTTACCTAGAAAGCGGATTCCCAGGGTGAGATCCCGGGTGCTCGCCATCAACTAAAACGAAGGACAATGTAATAGAGAGAGATACATTTTACTGGGATTTAAATATAATAACCCGCGGCAAAATCGTGCGATAAATAATGCTTTTAGAAAACGATTTCTCCTGTAAAGTCTGCTCTTCTTTTTCTAGCGCTCGCGAATCTGATAAATTTAATACAGCGAAATCTTAAATTTAATAAATTTAATAAATCACCATAGATTCTTTTTAACCGCTCGCACGCATAAAAGAATTATCAGCTTGATAATAATCATTATTTCTCATGATTATTATTCTTACATCTGTACGTATGTTTAAATTGAAATTGAAATATTATACATACATTGTGTCTCTTAATATATGCACTCCGTGTAATGCATTACGTGTTTATATGTATGTGTAGAATGCACAAGCTGCGGGGAAGAGAGAGACGGAGAGTCCGAACCCCTTATGTACGCAACTCGCAACGGCGGTATTTCCGTTCGCCAAATAACAAGTTATATACATTCGGAGCCCAATCACGCGTATTATCTAGTATTCTACGGACCGCCTCGTATTTCGACAATCCGAAACATCGACAAACTCGTGTTCGTACCGGGTGAATCAGACAATATGGATGTATCCAAATTCGACTATTGTATCCGAGATAGATAGCTCTTTTAATAATTTATACGTTTCACATTGACAGTAACTAAAATTACAAAGCAATATAAATAATCGCATTTAAAAAAGAATTAATTTTAAGATAATATACTATCGATATTTTAAAGAGAGATCGAAATTTTTAAATTGTATTTAAATTTATAAAAAAACGCATATTTTCAAGTAATTTTTTACTTTTAAACATCAAATGTCTCCTTATATGATTAAATATTGTTCCATTGAATCATTCGTCCAGTAAATTCGAAATTTTCAAACCTCTTCCTAGTTCACCTTATATATACGTTTACCACAAGTGCACGTACGATGCGCCCCTCGAATTTTCAATCCGCGTTTGCCAAGGCACGTCCGAACGATAGACCCCAGCCTGCGAGAAGAACGACGACAGGTTCACCAAATCGTTATCGATGTAGGGATATATTCGTCGATGGATCAACCGCCGAGAAATGAGAGGGAGATCGCAAGAGCAACGCGTTCGTGTATTTATGTATGTGTGTATCGATGTGCACGATTCGGGGAGGGTGTAATAGTCGATGTAATCGGCATCCTACCCGTGTAGTACCGTGTGTACATACAACGGATTGTCTAATGCGAAACATGTGTTAGGTAATCGAATCCTACGACGCGAATATCAAGCCGCTCTTTTCCCCGCTATTGTGTAAGCTGATATAGAGGAGGGAAAAAAATTTTTTTTGCGCAATTTTTAGTTGGAATTTATAATATATGATAATATGCTATGGCAGAAATTTTAATTCTAATTTTAAAACTATTGATATAAAATCGATTCATTTGCAATATAAATATAAATGTCTGATATCGATTATTATATATTAGAAAATAAAAATATTTAATATTGCACTTATTAATAATCACGCCATTGTAAGACCAAAATTAAAGCAAAGTTTGTATTTACGAATCTGAATTTCAACGAAATATTAAATAAAACTTTTACATAGCAAAGTTTGCATCTAATCATGAAAAATTGATGTCATAATGATTTTCGAATATTGATCGGAATTTCTGGATAAGACAGGAAAGTACACATATTATCGTCTAATTTACATTAATTACATGACAATGTAATTGTATATAAAGAATTTATTGATCAAAAGTCCAGTCGCACTGTTACTCAAGTATATACAATCATATAAAATGGGAATCTAGCTTACCATAATCACTGAAGTCTCTTTTTACGTTTTTCTTCTTGCTTTTATTTGTATTCTGCGATTTTTACCTAATCTTGGTTTTTCCTTGCCACCTTTTCCCTGTTTTCCTCGTCCAGGTTTCTGCGGTTTTCTGTATTCAGAAACATCGGCCGAGCTGCTACTCGTGTTCCATTTACTACGACGTTTCTTGCCTCCAAAGCCATATTTACTAGCTTTTATTTTTGCTTTCATTTGTGCCTTTGGATTCATCATTTTATTTGGATGTTTATTTTGCGGTTTTTTCTTATCTTCCAAGAAATCAAGATCCTGTCTTATACCTTTACGGTACTTTTTAACTTCTTCTAGCATTTTTCTCTTTTCCGCATGTTTTTTCAAAGTTGCTTCGACTTGCATCTGCTTGGCCACTTTCTTTTGTTGTCTCATTTGTCTCACCTTATCCGATCTTTGTGCCATTGCCTGTTTCTTCATCAAATTTACTCGTATTTTTTGCATATGCTCGTCAGACTTAGCCATCTCAGCGAAATAATCATCTGGCCTAAATGTTGGTATGCCTAACTTCTTTAATCTAGCGATACCATCCATAACAGCACCCTGAGCCTGTCGATGAAACATAGTTTCCCTGCGAAAGTCATTTAAAACAGGATCTTGGGATGTTTCGTATTGAGGTAACTTCTTGTTTCCTTGCAGCTGTTTAGCCCGTCTCACTTCTTGCTCCTCCATTTGAAGAGCCAATTCTGGCGCCAATGGTGCGAGCGCATTTACCATATCTAACCTTTCAACCCATGGTAAGTTCAGCTTTATTTCACTCAACTTTTGCTTCATAAGATTCTAAAATTTATTTACAAAAAAGATTAGGTTAGATTAGAAAATCATTTCAAATATATTAGAATGCTGACATAACAAAATAATCACTTACAACACAATTTTTAAACTGCTTGTTATTCGTTTCGACTGCAACATTGAGACCCGGTTTCAATAATCCTTTTGCGAAAGCCTCCTGCAGCTGAACACGTGAATAATGATTAGAGGTTAGAATACGCACATAATCTCGAACACATATGAAAATTGTATATATATATTTACCTCTTCATCGGATGAACTATATTCTGATTCGGATGTTTCTGAAGAGTCCTTCCTGTAAAAAAAAAAAAGACGATTATATAAAAAAAAAAGAGTCGCAATCTCGTTAAATATCTAATTCTCAAATTTGATAGTAGCGAGCGTTACGTAAAAACATTAACTTTTTAACTACATTTTGAAACCAATCTTTGCCTAAAATGCTATTGTTGATTTCAGATTTATTTCATCAATAAATTTTTTGTGAAAAAAAAAAAAAAAAATCGCAGCGTGTCTGAAACACGTTCTTTCCTCTCTGTTCCGCGTGTTATTAAGCACGTAATATTAATTTTGCGGACTTTACAATAATAAAAAAACGTACGCGAAAAATTGAGAGCTAATTACGAATAATTAACAATTACATGTTTCGTGTCGGCGAAGTATCCATGATTTACTCCGCTTTTCTTACTGTAATCCTTGTCGATTCTGCGGTTAGTCGGTTACTGACAACGGCATGATGGAAACCTGGAAACGCAAGCTCAGTAGAGACCGCCGATTGGCCGGCGTAGTAAGATAGAAACGCATCAGCCAATCGCGATCGTCCAATCTGCGCAACGCTGTAACACGCTGTACACAAAGATCCGTCTCTCGATATATGCTATCTGTTCAATGCCAATCAGAATCTCATGTCGCAGCTGGCCGGATGACAACGACGTAACATCATGGCGGGCAACGATAAGAAGCCGATGTCACGTTTAATGAAACTCGCGAACAAATTTAACTGCTTCTATCTGTCAGGTAAGCGAAATCGACGAGTCGCGCCTGCAGTGCTCCGTATTATCTCAATCGACGCGTCTCCCAGTTCCATGATCGATAAGAACGCCCGGCTGCCGTTCGTGCGGGCCAACAAGAATATTGATTTCGAGTGTTATGTGTATTTGTCGTTCGCGTTTCGGAGCAACATAATGAAAAAAAAAAATTAAAATACATATTACGTCGCGCTATTGTCGTGCGCGTTTTTGTCGTATTTCGGATTCATCGACGACGGTTGTGAGCTTCTCCCAAAAAATAATAGTCCAAAAATCGCTCTTGACTTTTTTCTTTCTTTCTTTTTTTTTTTTTTTTTTTTTTATGGCAGATATAACTGATATAATACTAATATAGTCGTTTTAATGGAAACAGCGTTATACATCGAAAAAACATTGCAATATATAACATGTTTTTGAGAGAAATTTAACTATTTAGCTAAATTTATTATACATTTAAAATTTTATAAAATAGAAAATATTATCTAAGACACACATTGTTTTTTTAAGAATAATTTTATAAATTATTGGCATTTAGTGATTTTTATATAACAATTATAGTTTATAGGAATGTGTGCCAAAATCATAATTAATATGGAATTTATATCAATTATAAAAATACATTTATTCCTTAGGTTTACATGCAGGAGAATGCAGAGCTTTTATTGTCGATGGACAACAAATTGGTCTTGTACGTCCAGATGTAATGAAAGAAATATTAAATCATCCTCAAGTGAGTTTGCTTAATCTTTTCTTTTTTTATAACAATATATTTTTATTCATTTATTGTAACATTAATTTAAAGGTATTTCATGTACATCCCGAATATGTACAATTGAATCCAGCATTTCGGGATTATACTGAAAGAAGCGCACATGTTGATGAAGTATTAAGACAATGGAAAGCTGGTGGAAAATTTGTGACATTACGAGGCTGGAGGGAGGAATGTTATGAAGTACGTTCTCAGTTTAATACACAGCCACTGTTTAAGATGGATCGCTCGGCTACATGTATGTAAGAAAAAGATAGTAATCTTATTTATTTTATTATAATTGGAAGAATTACGAATAATTTTCTATATTTTGTGGGTTTCTTGGAAAAATAGGTTTATTTGGAATTCGGAAATATGGAGTAGATATAAATGGCTATGTTATGGACCCAGTTAAAGGCTTATCAATATGGTTACAAAAACGTAGTCCTAATAAACAAACATGGCCAGAATACTGGGACAGCATGGTGAGCGGTGGATTGAGTGTTGGTTATGGCATAAATGAAACTGCGATAAAAGAGGCTGGAGAAGAAGCCGGTATTCCAAATAATCTTATTGCCAAGCTTAAGAGTGCTGGTTGTGTGTCGTTCTTTTTCGAAAGTGAAAGGGGTTTATTTCCTAACACGGAATTTGTATATGATCTTGAGCTGCCACCTGATTTTGTACCAAACAATAGCGATGGGGAAGTAGAAACTTTCGAATTACTCCCTGTTAGTGAATGCTTAGAGAGGATACTTTCTCCACATTTCAAAACTACATCTGTACCAGTTGCTCTTGATTTCTTAATTAGACATGGATA
This sequence comes from Cataglyphis albicans, assembly GCA_038406275.1. Lineage (NCBI taxonomy): Eukaryota > Metazoa > Arthropoda > Insecta > Hymenoptera > Formicidae > Cataglyphis > Cataglyphis albicans. Next base: position 10,079,675 of record JBCAUJ010000089.1, on the reverse strand, counting down.
CATCACAGCGGAAAATGGTAAAACTGCATTTGATTGTATATGTTTTGTTTTAAAAATTTTCAGATTTATGGAATGCTGTATGACATTGATATGTTGATACAATTTTGTTACAGAGCCTAACTTTATACAAATTGTGGAGTTACTTCATGTACCTCTGCAGACTATGTACAATCATCGACACAAAACTAGTAGTAGAATGGCCAATGGTGAAGCAATTGAAGCTTTAGAAAAAAATTAAATTTTACTTTTAATTTATACTATGCTATAAATTGAATGAAATTAATGAGATTGTTCCTTTTCTTTGTTTCTTAATTGGAAATGATTATTGGCAAATTTTATATTATAAACAATTATACAATATAAGACTTCAAAAAATTTTTATAAATTATTTGCTTATAGATTAAAGTATTTTTATTATTGAGTTAAAATTATTTCTGCATTTATTTTAATATATTGTTTTAGTTGCACATCTTGTATTAACAACGAAAAAAATGATCCATTTCCTAATATGCTTCATAAACTTCACTGACTATAATATATTTGTAAGATTTTTGTAACATGTTTTTTCCCTTATTTATACAGTTCTTTGTGATTTATAAAAAAGAGAAAAATACAAACTTTTATGAACTTTTATATGGTAAAGATTAAAGAGTTAACTATAGTAATGTGATTTGATTCATGTGTGTAGAATTATAAAGATTTTTTCTTCCATCTATATAGTTCTTTTTTCTCTTTTTCTATAATAAATTTGATTTTAGTTAGATTATGTTGAGATTTTTTTTTCAGCCTAATCTGCTATTATTACCTTTAGTATAACAAAATTGTATGCCAATTATAACAATATTATGCTTGTCAATTTAACAGATGCATTGTAATAAAAAAATTACATTTAATGAAAATAATTTTACATACATTAAGATTGAACCAAAAGTATTATAGATGCTGCATTTCAGAGAATAAGTTTACAGATAAGATTGTGGACTGAAAAGTAATAAGTTTTTTTAATTATATATATATATGTAAATACAATTTATTATTAGAAATTACTCTTTTATTGTTCAATTTTAATAAACATTGAGATTTGTGGATCAAATTTATGTAACGAAAATATGATCAAAAATTTTGCTGCACCACAAAATTTAATATATCAACCATAATTGTTTTTGATTGCGGATTATCATTTTGAATATCTAAAGACAACATAAGAAAAAAATTAATATTAACAATGATTTTCTTCTTCAATAATATGTTACTTTTTTTACTCTATTCTATATAACTTTTATATAACAGATTTATTCTGTATAACTAAAATATCCAAATTTTGGAAGTTATTAGATGCAATGTTAATGAACTAAAACATTTTAGAATGCTTTGATTATAGATCTTGAACTTTGTTGTAAAAAATGTTTTTCAAAGGTTCAGAGAGCTTTGGTGATTTTTAGAGTAAAAATCAAAAGTCACATATTCATCATCAAAAATTATTAGACTAAAATTCGTTGTTATGTTACAAAATTTACAAATATTCATAATTGATAAGCATAATTTAATATAAAATTGAGTCTAAATTAAATTAAATATATTTGGAATCATATTTTTTCTTCTGGACTTTTTTATATTTTTTGATAGAAGACATCAGGCAATAGATACAAACATTTGGAAGTTATTTAAATGAAGAAAACTTGTAGCATACAATTAATGAATTTGAATATTTATTTATAAATTACAGAAAAATTATTAGATAGCTGTAATCATATATAAAATATGTATTCATCTTTTCAAATATCCAGCAAAAACAATTTAAGTGCAAAATAAAACATTTTGTCGATCACTTATTTAATATAATTATATTTTGTGTGTGTGCGCGCGCGCATGTGCGTATATATATTTGAAAAATATTTCACAATAACAAGTTCAAGATTTGACTTATCTTTAATAACTAATATTACATTAGTAATAAGTAAATAAGTTAATATAAGTAAATAAATCTCTTGTATCTAAATTTTTTGCTTTATTCATATATTTATTTACATCTATTTACATAATTATATTATATTAATCAATGCCATAAAAAATTATACTTGACAATAGTAATATGCATATTATTACTGTATGCATATTACTATATTAGATTCCTCTCGTTGGAGATACTCTTACGTATTATGAATGAATCAATTTTAATCGTCCCTTTTTAATCCTTTTAGTACTCGCGAATTGTTCAGTTTCAAGATCTATAAAAATATATTTACATTAATATCAGCTCGATAAAAAAAAAAAAGATAATTTAGAAAAGTAATATCTCTATTATATAGAATATTCGGAGTTGATCGTATTACTCGGTAGAGCAGCTAAAATTAAGAAAAGTCCTTTATCAATTTTTGACTTTCGCAATAATTATCGAGAAATTAATTAAGAATCGACTGGCGTATTAGCGCGCAATAAAAAAGAACAACCGATTGAGGCATCGTGTAATGCGACTCCGAACATTTTATATATTTCATTATATATATTGATATTTGTATATTAATTAGGACGTTATATGTAATAATTAGCAACAATTTAGCAATAATTTACCTGAACTTCTTCGTTTGCGCTTATTGTGATCAATTTTTATTTTTGAAGCTGTATTTTGAAGCTCATTTGTTAGTTTATTATTTATGTTTGACGATTCCGACTCGAAAGAAATAATAGTATCATAAGAATTTGATATGTCTGATTTCAAACAATGTGACAATTTTTCTCGTACAGTAATAGTGCTGATTTCTTTAATATTCACTGAAAGATGAAATAAAATTAGTTATAAGAATTTCTCAAATATTTCACTAAAAATATTATATAAAAATGATTTAATTTTTAAATTATTTATCCTATTGTATTACTAACAAGAAAAATTTATAATTTTGTTTGATTAAATGTACAAAATATAACATTTTCATCAAAAAAAAGGAAACAAAAATATTCACCTATCTTATAAGGTCTTCGTTGTTTACCAGTAGCAAAAATGCAAGATACAGTACCCACTTTTCTACGCACAATTCTGTATTTATTTTCTCCAAATTTTATTGTTTTTTCTTTTAATGATAGCAATTGACCTTGCAAATTGCACTGTAAGACCTACAAAATACTTTAATTAATCTAAAAAAATATTTACTTCAAGATTATTATTTTATTTTTTTTAAACTTAGTGCTTCAGGTGACAAATTAAAATTTATTGTACAATTACATGTTAATTAATAACTAATTTTTTGTCCTAATTATTCGAATTTGTTTTTTCTATATTAGCAGAAAATTAATATTAAAATTAAAGATGGTAACTACATTGTGATGGGACTGCTTGTACAATTGATGGGACCAACTGTACAATTTGTTAAAATACTAGCATTCCCATCCCTTAAGGATTGGTTTTAAGATTAAATTGGTTATTTACATTATTTGGAACATTCAAAATAAAAGCTTCGTCATCTTCACAAATATCTGTCAGCATAAAACTTGCTGGTATTGTTTCTGCAAGTAATTTTTCGTCCTCGACTAATTGCTGTAACTAAAAAAATAATAAATAACATTTATCAAACAATATTCATTTAAAAATGAAAATGTAAAAAAAAAAAGAGAATTACATTGTATGGTCTATGACTGGAGATATTAAGCTGCACATTTGAATGATTTGTCGATACTTGTTTGTTTTGTTCATGTCTAGGCTTATACCGAGCTCCAAGTTCGCTAGCACAATCGCTCATTCTGTCTTCGCTTTGATTGCTTTTATCACAAAAATTCTCTTTATCTAATAAAGATTTATTTTTTGAAAATTGATTTACAGATTCTTCATTAATGCACGAAATATTATTTTCAGAAACTCTCAACTTAAAACTTTCTTCTTCTTCTATAAAACTTTCATTCTGATTATCATCATTGTTATATACATTTTCACAATATTGTATTTCCTTTAATGAACTTTTGCTTGCAGTAGATTTAGATAAATTGTTATTTTCATGTGTACAGTTTGTTAGTAATACAGTTTTATCATCTTCTTTTCTTATCTCTTTTTTTATGTTTGGTGAATCTTCTTTTTCTTTTGTAGGAACTGGTGTGGTTTCTTTGCTGCATATACTATCCTTGTTATGTAAAATATCTGTGTCAATCTTTTCACAATTAGTTTCATCATTCTCCAACATATCTTTTTTATCAGAATCATGAGAATCATCAGAACTTGTATCAGAATCATCAAACTTTTTCAATGTTTTACTGGTTATATATTCATCATTACTCTGACTGGAATCACTGTTGACAACCAAGTTTAATTTTGCCTGCTGTTGAAGCCGCTTCTTAGTTTCAGGTGATATGTAATTTGCATTATCTTCTTCATTGTCAGTTTCCAATGTTGTCATCAATACATTGTTGTCAAGTTCTTCCACTTTTGACATTTCTTTTTGGGAATTATTATCATTTTTTTCAATATTGATATTATTATCTTGCTTGTTTATTATAGTATACTTTTTATTGATAATTTCACTATAGGTAATTTTAGGTAAAAATTGCTGTTTTTCAATATTACAGGAGTCTTTTAGTTTCACAGAATGCTTCTCATCTTGATGATTAATTGAATAAATTTCTGTGTCTTTATCTATTTGATTTGATTGGAAGAAATCTGCTATTTCTTCTTCAAAAGATTCCTCTTTTCTACTATTTTGTTCTTTTAAAATATTATTGCAAGATTTTGAATTTACATCTTTTACTCGATCCTCCTTAGGAAATAACAATCGCTCCTCATGAACATCGGACAAATCTTCTGGTTCTGTAGAATGCGTTTTTTTATAAGAATCAGTAGATTGATTTAATAAATCATTCTTATCTTCGCGATTTATCAGATAAATTTCTCCATCCTTATCAATCTCATTTAATTGAAGAGAATTTGTTATTTTCCCATCAGAGGATTCTTCTTCTCTACTATTTTGTTCTTCTAAAATATTATCGCAAGATTTTGAATGTACATCCTTTACCTGATCCTTAGGAAATAATGATCGCTGTTTATGATTATCGGACGAGTCTTCTGATTCCATAGAATGCATGTTTTTATAAGAAACAATAGATTGATTCAATAAATCATTCTTATTTTCCTGATTTATCAGACAAATTTCTGCATCCTTATCAATTTCATTTAATTGAAGAAAATTTCTTACTTTTCCATCAGAGGACTTTTCTTCTCTACTATCTTCTTCTTCTAAAATATTATCACAAGATTTGGAATGTACATTTTTTGCATCATTTTTCTTAGGAGATGATTGTTGTTTTTGAATAATTTTTTCTGCTTTCACAAATTTTGTTTTATTTTCCTGATTCGTTAAAGAAATTTTTTGATTTTTAATTTTCTTATTAATTAGATTTGATCGAGAAATTTTCTCTTTTTCATTATTTTGTTTCTCTAAAATGTTATCATTATTTGCATCCTTAGAATTTTCTGAAGCGATTGTTTCAACTTTAGCAATGTTTTTTATATTAATACATTTTTTAGATGAACGAGTATTACATGTTGGCTGCGATAATTTTTTTTTTGGTATGTTTGCTTTTATATTCTTGATATTGTTCTCCTTCTTGCTGTTAATCTTCCTTTTAAAATCTTCACAATCTTTTTCAGTAAAAATATACCTTTCAGGATCATCAATTGAATGTTTATTCTGTTGTATCGAAGAACTGTATATAATATCATAATCAGTATCAGATAGATTGCCAGAGTTATCAGTGTCAGTATCCTCAATCATGTTCCGTACAACATCAGTTTTTAATTTTACATACTGTTTGTAATCTTTCACACCACAATATTTTTTTATTTTGGCGTTGAGTGCTTTTGTTCTTCTTCGTATTTTTGGCGATGGCGTAAATTTATATATCAATGAATTGTCAATCATTCTATCTTTAACATAATTGTCCGTAATAATCCAACCAATAGTCTCGTGAGAAGACATAATGCTTTATTTTATATCTAAAATAAATATAAAGAAAATATTAAAGAAAAATGTGTTCCGTGGTGAATAATTTGATCGCGATGGAATGACCACATGGCCATGATACAAACAATACAATAGCCTCGCTAGAAAGACGTTAGTATGCATATTCTTTACACAGTGAATATGAGCTTTTTGCAAATAATTAATTAATTAAATAAAAGTTTTTAGATAAAAACTTATTTTTTCCGCAAAAAACAAGAAAAGTCAAAAAAATTAGAATATAAGATATGAGCTGGCATTAAATAATTAATTAATATTGCGTTTTTGTATAAATGCGTTCCATTTGATGCTATGCTTCACTTTGAAATGTAAATTTTTTTTTTGTTCATACTGGTTCATAAGCACTTCAAAATGTAAACATCATACAATTTTAATGATTTTCGATGTTTTATTGGTCACAGTACTGAATGAAAATATATAATATTCGTAACAAAATTTTTTAGTACTGGCAGGGAATTTCGGAATAAAGCTCCAATCATGTGATCCAAACCACGAGGCCCCAGATCCTAATCGGACCAATCACTGCTTAGGGATTTTCACTAGACCGATTTACCAATCGGAGAAAGTAGCGGCATTTCGCTCTTCGCGATCGATACCGAATCATAATCAATCGTTATGGAAAAATTATATTCAAATTGAATACTGCTTTGTATTTCTCATTCTCGCGATCATTATTATTGATTAAAAGTGCATCTCGTGCGCGAGTGCCTTTTAAACTGTCAAATGGCGTTGTAATTTATCAAATGTCAAATTTAAATGTTCGGTTATAATCGTTATAATTTCATGATTTCGGCAAATCTACTTCTTCTTGGAGTTTTGTAAAGTTGATCAAAAGTGTTTTTCGCTTCTTTGACGCAATTATTTTTCCGCTGAAGTAATTAATAACAAGAGGAACTGCTGGATCACCTACGTATTTATGTATTGTTATTTTATAATTAATTATATCAATTTTTTTTTTTTTAATACAATACACATTCACATACACGCACTTTTGTCGATAATATGAGAATTGATAGATTTCAAATGGCAATGACTTTACAAAATATCAACGCAACGATTGTATTCGAATCGCTGTGTATTTTGCTTACGCAATTTTCTTGTTGAGAAATAAATTTTATATGCTAAAGATTATGGTGAATATCTCTTTAAAATGTCGAATGCTCGTTAAAACACATTAAATGTCATATACAACTGATATGATAGAACAATCTACAGATAAAATATCAAGAAATGTGTCTCCGATGAAGGGAAAAAAATAGGAAAAAAATTTTACCTGTGCTTAATTTATTTTCTTCAATAATATAAAATTGCGTTAATACGAGATGCATATGTTACAATATTTCACAATGCAACACGTCTTCGGCATGATTTTGTGAGTACGATTATGTGAAACGATTCAATTTGAGTTGTGTTGCTTTCATTTAAACGCGCAATCCTGTACGAATCGTGCTTTGGTCTGTAAACAGTGGCGGATATTGCAGGAAACTTTGAAAAAAAGTTTGGTTTATAAATATATAAAGATCATTCCTTATTTTAACGACACGAATACATACAAGAGTTATTTAAATAAAAAACTACGTTTCAAAAATAATGGCAATAAACACTCGTAAAAGAATCAATTTAAATTATTATTTTCGACGATCGGAGAATATTCAAGCTTGTATTGTGATGTTAATATATTATAAATGGACCTGCATACGCCACTATTTGCAATTATCGACTGTTGAATGTAGAATCAATTAGATTTTATTATTTCAACAGAAACTCGATTTCGTATTATTCTTCCGATTGAGAAAGCAATCGCACATGTTCTGTTATTCGAATATATGGTGTAAATTACCTGGTATAAATAGAGAATACGAGAATTATATATATTACAAAAATATACAGCGTCGCTAAATGAACGCCAATTACATTGAATCGTCTTAACACCTACAATTTCTTACCTCTACACTAATTACATAAATACATACTTATATACATCCTTCATGTATGATTCGTGTTAATTGATAGATACGATTGCATACATATGTGTGAGAACTCATTATCTTGAAATAAAAACAAAAAAATTATATATATATATCTAATCGGCGGACACAGTATCATTCTTTTATATCAAACTGCCAAAATTACATTTATGCACATTTATTTATATGTCGTTCGTATCCAGTAATATTTTTTAAGCAAGGGTAACTGAATGGTTGAGATTATAAAAATCATACGGTTTAACCAAAAAGCATTACAATCATCAAATTAATCAGCATAATTTCGTTTACACCAGGCTTCTACACACAACTGAACTTGACACCTGAAAATTTAACAGCGATATAAGTTGTGAAATGAAGATATCCTTCCGAGATGCTAGATTATATTGCATTATAATAGTTGACTTTCACGTTTTTTACAATCATATGACTTTCATATTAATAAATATTTAAAAATATGAATTTTTTAAAGACGTTCTTTAATTATTTTAAATATTAAAAAATATGAATTTTTAAAGACATTTTTTAATTATTTTTAAATAAAGATGCATTTTATCGTATCATTCTCGGAATCAATATGCGCTCGGAATTTATTATGCATACTGCAATGTTTATACTGTTGTTATACTATATGATTATACATACTATAATGTTTAAATAGAGTTAAATGTATGTACCGTCGTCACTGGAGTAACAATTATGGCAGTGGAGCTTATGATTTCGGACGCGCACGTCCGTACCCATTAATCCATCACCGAGACGTACGTGGCATACGCAACATTTGAAGCACTCCATATGATAAAACAATCGTAAACTTTCGATTATCATTGCGGCCCCACGACCTAAGGAAAGAATATCATATTAATAAGTACATATAATGGTGAAGGAAGAAAGAATTTGAAAGAGTTTATATATACCTAATTCCTCTCCACAATGAGAACACTTTTTCTTCCCGCTCACGCTTAGCATTTTTTCTTGATTCCCATTGTTACTCGTGATTGGGGAATTATGTGTTTTTTGAGATTGTAACGTGTACTGTGGCGATTGATGTTGTACAGTCGTCAAGTGCTCTTGAGTGTGAACTTGTTCTGATCTGAAAGCATAAAAAAAAAAAAATTCTGTTATAAAGCGTAATAAAAGCAAAATTTTGAAAAAAAATATATATAATATGTCATAAATAAGAAAATGCTATTCTTTATTTATTATAAAAATATTATTTGAATAATAAAAAATGATATTATTTTTGACAGATTTTTACAATTAAAAGGTGTGATCTTTTTGTTTGTAAATCACCAATAATAAACGTACCTTTTTCTTGTTGAAAGAGGTTTCTCTTGCGTCTTATTTTGTACTCTTTGAGTTAGAGTTTGTATGATAGAATCAGGTAGCGGTTTGCTATCCGTTCGAGTTGGAGCATTATATGGTATGGAGGTGCCAGTTACGTGCGGTTGAGATTTCCGCGCCGGCGATCGTTGATTTCTCTCATTAATCCTCCTTTGTTCTGCTTCCTACCGAGTGAAAATACAGTTAGAATAATACATAACTAATCATTTATATTTATCTATATCTCATTGTATACTATACACTATTAAATATGCATTCAATTTTGTCGGAAATTACAGAAATTTAATACAGAAAAAAAAAAATTATTAAGCATTCAGAATAAAAATTGAATTTTAAAATAGGTCCTCAAAAAAAAAATTAATTATTTCTTAAGTTTCTGCATTTGAAAATTATTGGAAAGCTAAATAAAAGTTATATAAAAAAAATTGACCTTTTTGCAGTTAACTAAAAAAATTTTTTGATACGTACTTGAATAAGCCAATGTTGATAATTTACATCGTAAGCGCCTCTCGGCACGTCACTTTTCCTCCGCTGAACCCATTGATCACCTTGGACAATTCGTGGTCGCGGTACTGCGCTTAACGCCTGTAAGGTTTGCCTGGACATTTGCTGACCAGCATGATTCGCGAGCATCGTTGTCGATGCGTTCTCTCGAATCGATGCATCTACTTGTTGAGGGATCGAGTCCGCGGACGGTATACGGCTGTTTCTTCATTCGCAATTAAATAAAAAAATTTAATAATTTCGATCATATTATTTCATAAAGTGAAGGAAACTTAGAGTAGCGCGAAAGAATTTACAGTACATTTATATTTACCTGATGGTAACGTCTCTTTGTCTTTGATCTAATATACGTGGTTTAGTAAGCGGAATTGGCGGCGGCGGTGGTGGTCTCCTTCTTGGCAGGTCTTGAAACTGTAAATTTGGCATCGAAGATCTATAATTCATTGTAGGCGTATGATATTTATGTTGTTGCGTATTCTTAATAGAATTCTGCGCAACGTCTTGCAAGGATTTCCATTGTTCCTGTAATTGTTCCGCTAATCTAAGTTGTTTTTGCTCATGATAAGCCAAATTATTTCGTTGCCTTTTTAATTCTTCCTGCTCCAATTGCAGAAGTTCCCTTTCTACTCGCAGCACTTCCTAAAGAGATAATATACAATATCTTTTTATAATTGTATTTTATATCTTTATCTATCTATCTATCTATCTATCTATCTATATATATATATAATCTATCTAAAATGTTAGACACAGGAATTTTGAACTTTGTCATAATTTTCTTTTTTTAAATTTAAGCAATTGTTATTGAAAATAATAGAAATTTAAATAAATCTATATATAAATATTTTTAAATTCGCAATTAAATACATATATTTCGTTTAAAATTCTCACTTGTTGTTTTCAATTCTATAGAAAAATAAAATATATATAATATCAATAAATATAATAACAAAATAAAATATTTTGATATGATTAATCTTTGGTATAAAATATTATAATGCAAATAAGAAGATCGAATCAAACTAATTTCAGATTAGTCGAGATGCTCGAAAGATACTTAAAAGAGATAGCGATGAGAGATAAATAGGATTTTGATATAGATATTTATGTAAAAGTTCAATGCAAACAAGCACTTAAAAAATTACAATTATTGCCTTACCCCAGAAGGGAATTCATCTTCGTTGTTGCGCAACCCAGCACCGACCAATGCTTTGTTCTGTGAATAATTAGCAACAATCCCTCCATCAATATTTACACTACGTTATATACTTAATTTGCACCGTCTACTATTCAATCGAATCCTTCGAGCAATGTTGCAAATAAGAAACGTGATTTCTGCGATGATTTTCATAAATAAAAGAAATAGCAAAAACAAAAACAAAGACAAAAATAACATTGTTCGAAGGATAATGTGATAACATTTTTTTCAAGCTATCGGTTAAAAATGCGTGCAACACACTAAAGAAAATATGTGCATAGTTTCAAATTTCTTGCAAACGAAAAAATTAACAGAAAAAATATCACAGAAAGAACATAATCGGAAAGATAGTAAGGACCTCGTTCTAAATTCACTATCTACTTTTTAACAACGGTTTTTTATTTCCTCATTAACTCGTTGCTCGAAGAAAGGAGGCAAGCGATTGGCCTTACCTCTTGCTCGCGAATTTGACTTTCCATCGTTCGAATGCGCAATTCTTCCTTGCGACACGCATCGGCGACTCTTCGTTCTTTCTCTTCGATCTCGTTCTGCATTCTCAGCTGTTCCGACTGCATCTTGAGTTCCCCATCCTTTCGCTTGTCCCCGATGTACTTCGCTTCCTCCTTCTCCACCTCTTCTTTCGTTCGCGCTTGGATCTCCCGCTGTTTCGCTGTCTCATCGTGTTGCTGTTGCTGTTGCTCATGCGAGGAAGCATCTTCCTGCTTGCGTGCGTTGTCGTCCTTCTTGCGAAACGCGTCCTCGTTACAGCGTAGTATTGCCTCTCTCTCCAGCTGCATCTTCTCTTCCTCCAGTTCGCGCAATTTGCGAGCCAGCCTTTCCCCTAAGTCACTGTAATGATGTAATGATTTGATGACATATTTCTTCTCATATTAACCATTTTTAAACAAACAAGGGTCAGAAAATGTTTGAAAAAGATTCGATATTTTTTCGATTGACATTTTTGTAGACCTCCTCAAAAAAAAAAAAAAAAAAAAATATATATATATATATATATATAGAAGAAAAATTTCGTGGCATCGATAAATTATTTGTACCTGTTATACTCGCGAATATCGCCATATCGCCACTGTTCTTCTTTCTCGAGAACCTCCATAATCTCGCGCTCCTTTTTTGTGATCTCATCTTCTTCGGAGGAGGTCACACTGGCGCCGAAAGGCTCGCTGCTCTGTCTACTGTGCTGCGACATGTCGGGGCTAACGGGTTGTTTTGTCCAGTCCTCGACGTGGCCCAACTCGACTCCAGAGTCTCTTTCGTGACTCGAATCTTGCTCATAGTTACTGTCAGTGTCGTAGGAGCGACGATGAAGTTGCTCGATGCGCCTTTCCTCAGCGAGAATCGCCGCCATATCAGGTGGTTTTGTCAACGTCAACTCAGGCTCGAGATCGTCGTCCTTGACCTGCTATTAACAAAGCGCGAAATACATACGTATATCATACAATAATATTCGCTCTATTAAAGGAAAGAGACATAAAATTTATAAAAATTGCATACTTTAAAGCACAATGATAAAAGAAAGATATATTATACAAAAAATTGTAAAAATATTAAAAATTTTATAAAGAAATTATAAAAAGATTTTCAAGACAGAAATAAGAGATTTTTATTTTCGCACTTACCCCTTCAATACCGAGAAAATCCGACCGCCTTGTGCGTAACTCTTTCTTTATTCTGCGAGTAGAGTTTAATCTTTTGAGCGGCTCTGGCGAAGGATTCTCATCATCGTCTATTGGAGGTGGTGGTGGTTTTTCTTTTGGGGGCTCCACGCTGGTTGGTGGATTCAGAAGGAAAGATTGATCAGCAATTATTTCCTCATCATTAGATAAAGTAAGTGGCGGAATCTGTAAATGTGCCAAAGATCAATTAAGAAGAATTCGATACTGAAATCAATATAATTTTATTCTATCAATTTTTCTCCTTTTTGTCGAAAAACTTCAACAACTAAGAACGAATTTATTTGACGATTTACTAACTTGTTTGGAAATCGGTGAGGCTGGATTCGAGATACGCAACGTATCGACCAGACCAACTTCTTCTTTTGTTAAATCCAGATTCGCTGATCGTTCCAGTGGATGATCGACTGTCGACTTAACAATTGTTGCAATAGAAGACGTATCGTGCACGTCACTATCGACGAGGCACTTTTTCGTGGTGACGGTGTTAGTGCTGATGGTAGTGGCGGACATCTCGACACTGATCGACGTCTCCATCGTTTCGTGCTGCTCGTGTTCGACTACTGAAGCCACCAGGCGGTTCGCAGTTGCCTCCTCTTGGTCCGTTTTCTCGATAACGATCCGTTCCTGAGGAGACGAATCACAATGTACTCCGAGAGCTGTACTATAATAGGGCCGGATCTCGCACCGTGTGCCGCACGAATTTTGCAACGTTACATTCTATGCAAATCGACGAATCGTTTAAAATAATGTTTCTAGAAAAATTCAAGAAAATTGTAGGCAAATAAATTTTGATTAAAAGACATCTTATTTCCAGCACAATATTCTGACAATCTTTATAATTAATTTTTCAGAAATATATAAATTATGTCATTGAAAAATATTGTGTTTCACAAAATTATCCCCAATTAATGTAAACATTTAAGAAATGTCAGAAAACGTTCAAAAAATATGTAAAAATAACAAAAAAATTCTTCTAAGATTTTTGAAAATTATGTACCCATAATCAGCAAATTTAATAAAATAATCATCATTAAATGATAATACAATACGTCTATTTAAACGTCACGACAGTATTGTCGCAAGTGTCTCTTCTCAGAAATCAAAGTTGCATGAAAAATGTTGGGAAAAGGTTTCGCTCGCACTAGATGTGCAATTCTTGCCGTGAGAATACGCGGGTAAATTTTTACCAAGTCGATGCGCGTTGCATAATGTTACACGTCCGATGGATCTCGCGGATCCTTGCAATTATGTGTGCTTTTCTCTGCGATTTGACACGCCTTTACAGAGGAGATATACGAGCGCATTACGATATTAAAGATAGATAAATGCGTACGCGTGAAGCACTAATTTTGAATAATGATCCGAGTAACAATAGTTTACGATCCATTTGTTAGAGTCGTCATGTATTATGCAATGTTTTTTGTATCACAGATTCTTCAAATATTTGTGGAAAAAAATATTATTGCGTATAATTTATTAAATGCGATACGTCGTTGCAAAATATGTGAATAACATCGGGCGTTGATAAATAGTTTTTGTAGAATGTTAATGTAAATACTACAAATTAATTTGCTGAAACACACATAATAGGACGATAATAGGAGATTGGTAAGATATTATTGGGTAAAAACTTGTCAATTCTCAAAACTTCGTTTTTTTTTTTTTTTTTGCATGCACTATAATATTTTTTATAATAAAACTTATGAAAGCACCAACAGAAAATTCTAAAATTATAAGCGACAAAAAAATGTTTGCTTAATAAAGCTTTAGAGATTCAATTAAATACTACAAGTAAAAAAAAATAAATAATGGAATTATTTAATCAGCTGTTGAAATGCAATAAATCAATTCAAAACTGATATATATTCTAAAAAAATTTTCATTTCTCTACAACTCTTGTCTCATTTTCACTCTATTTTTCTAAGCCTTTTCTTTAAAAAATTGCATTTCTATGTAAAGATAACGTATCACTTAAGCTAGTAGCTTACTTCGAATTTTTACTAAAAGCGAATAAGTAACGTTCATATCCTATTAAAAAACGGCTACAGGTATATTATATATATCGATCAAAGCAACGATCACACGATTCGCATACTTCAAATATTATAAATTTAAAAAATCGCACTTTATCAACACACCCGTTCTGTATCCCTTACCCTACAACAATTCATACTCGCAAATTGCATGCAAGGACGGTACACACGCGGGTGAAGGAGAAACTACTTTCTCAATTTGCAAGCGTATATATATCGTGCACACGCCTCGAAAATTGTACAGCCACTAGATCACCGTGATCTCAGGTGTTGTCGGACTGATTAAAAGGCTTTGCGAGCACATGACATGATAAGGTCTTTTGGCGGTCGAGATAAGAGAGATACTTAGCCTCCGCTATCGCGAGGCTCGAATTCTCCAATGGAGTGCGGGTGTGACGCGATACGTAATTTGTCAATTAAATGTGGTAATTTGATTCTAAATGAAATTGATAAGGAAGCGGTTCGACCAGGGTCTATCTCACGTCTATAGCGGAAAATCAAGCGCGTGCCTCGCGATAAATGATAATGGAGATATATAAAACAAGCACGTATAATATAGTCGCTAATGGCAGTGTCTATTTTTTGAAAAAAACAGAAAGAAATTCTCAAGGATTTTTTTGTATCTCGAAAAAAGATCAGAGAATGCTCATAAGATTTTAGAGATTCGGGTAAGTTAAAAAAAAAAAAAATTTTTTTTAATAATTTTAATTTCATTTTATTTTAATAAATTATATATTTAAAATATATATTATAAATATATATCTCTCTTTGTTTATATATTCATAATCCACAAAATATTGAATATCCAGTACATGTTCTTCATTATAATTTTTAGTGATAAAAAATGATGCAAGAGTAAAAAATGCTTATCTTACAAAAATTATGCACTTTTTTTTTTATACATTTTTACAAAATCTAGTATTTGATTCTTAAGAGACACTGTCTTTTTTCTTCGTCTGAGCGAAACATATACCATAAAAAAACTTATTTTAGAAAGTTGCATTCAAAAATGATTAAAATATTATTTTTACCTGGAATTTTGAATAAAAATACTTTGAATACGAGGAAATTTTCACAAACAATTTTTTTACAAGATTTGAGTGGACACCCTGAATGTGATTTTGACATTATTTTCATCTTTGTTTTAATTAACAAATAAAATTATTTTTCTTTACATTTTTTAATTGTATTTTTTTTCTTTGTTTATTATTAAAATGAAAGAGTAAAGGAAGTGTAGAAAATCGAGAATTTCTCCGAAGATAGGCCCTGATTTCGAAGAAGCTATCCGTACAGCCATGCGTATCTCGTGAAATTTATGCGATTCGTTCTGGGATCTATTAAAAAAGAAAGCCGTTCGCCGACACGGTATCCTTCGGGGCTAACACACAGCTCAGGCAAATCGCTGCTTGCGCGATGCAATCAAAAATATATGACGTCTTACCTCTTCAGTGTATCGAGGACGAGACACGTGGAAAGAAAGCAATCGCGAGGTTCGCGCGTCGACAAATGAGTAACAATCGTTGATGTATCGTTGAAATATCATTGACGGTGACATGGATATTTATCATCAACATGAACTCTTTATTAATAATTAAATGTCATTGCGATTGACCTTTGACTTTGCGCGTGTCACGAGAATGACGTGAATCTATCGTGTACTTTGAACGCGACTGTTATTAAAAGCGCAAATTTATGTATTCTATTAACTTAACCTGAAGATAAACCGTCCCAAGCATGTTGCAAATTTTAATCTCTCAACAAATTTCATGCTAATAATTCAATTCTCGATTCTATATATCAGGATATAAAAATTGAAATTAGCATCTTCAATGCCAATTCGAAATTGATTTGTTTTTTAACTGATTAACATAAAAAAGACACATGTATTAGGATAATTTTTTAAAATAATAGCTATATAAATTAACAACAGCAATATGAAATTTTCTAATTAAATAAAATCCACATGAATGTGTGAGAAGAGAATTTCGTCCAGTGTTTTGTATCTTATGTATTTCATCGTTACTCGTTCTCTTTCGCGGTCAACCGCTACAATCCATGACAATTAATCATAATCGCGCGTCAAATCAGTCGGCGGGTTCTTTTAAAATCGCTACAAGATCGTTACAAGTGAAGCAAGTCTTACATTCGTGCATTTGCTCCGAGAACCGTTTGCCCTGCGATATCGCCCATACAGTTTCTCGCGCGATTGATAATTCTAATCGCATGAACTCGACTTAATACGATCGCATTCGGTAATTAAGATTGAAGGAGCAATTGAATGTTATCACAATGGCTTATTCTCTCGTACGATCAATTTCAGCAATCAATCTTCAATCTTAATTTAAAAGTACTATGTTTTTTTCTTTTTTTTTTTTATTATAGTTTAACTTTCCCAAATTATAGTTCGTATAATTTGAGAAAGTCACAGTGAAATTAGAATCGACATTGCCGAAATCGGTCGTCGATATCTTCTTTACGGCATATGCAACGATAGCACTTGGAGGCCTGCTGTTACGTCGCAGACATACTGCAAACAAAAAACTTTATTGCAAATCGGTTATGCCGTTATAATGTATATAGAGTAACCGTTACAATGTACAAGCGCTTTTGTATATATAACCCGATTAAACTCTATATAATACCGATGATTATCTCATACTTTTGCACCTGCCTCGCACCTATTTACACGTCTAACTGACAGTACAGTTTAAGTTTAATTTTGCACTCGCGCAATATGCGTAATAATAATGTAGATGTGATAATGACCTGTGCGTTATGCTAATCCCTTAGCAATAATAATAATAATTCCCTCTCGAAGGATTTCAAGAGTACTAGCAGCAGAATTTGCAAGACTGGATGACTCTTATAAAAATGTAAACGTTTTAACGTTCGACTCATCAGTTGATAGAGAGAACACCGTAAGCCATGACAGAATTGCTCACGGCATCATTCTCTCAATGTGTCACATGTTGAAAATTTAATGTTTCTCGCATTCTGTAGGCCCTTCCGAGGGCTGTAATCTATGTACAAGATCTAGCACGGCTTATCTAGAGGCTGATTAAAGGCGGAGGACAGTACTAGTTGTTGCGAAAAGAAAAAAAGGATCGCACTTTAAGACTTTTTCGAGGCGCTGCCGACTTGCTGCTGATCGTTTCTAACCTCGGTCACAGAACCCTGCTTGTCCGCGTTTATCACGCGATTCACCGTGATGAATGGCGTCACTGGCGGCGTCGTAGGAATCTTGCCCTGAGGTACCACCACCTTTTCGCACACTTCCACCACGGTTCGACGTCGTTCCGCAGGTAATAGCATCTCCTCGTGGCGTCGCGTGTTTCCTGAGATGAGTCTCGATGAAGGAGAGGAGGGAAGTACGAGTTGTTCCGCTACACTCGGAGAACAGGAGGATTCGACGATAGTCTCGCAAGTAGGAAGAGCCGTTTCGGACATTCTCCGAATCGGACTGGAAGTCTGACTTGTCGAGGATTTGTTACTCGCGCTGGACGCTTTCGAAGGCAAAGTTTTGAGAGCGGACGAGATCAAGACAGAGTCGGAAGGTGAGGACTTGATAATTTTGCGAGAAAGGGGAGTCGGAATTTTGGATATCGTTCGGGAAGACGTGGATTTGGAGAACGAAGGATTGGTCTCAAGAGAAGGACCAATTGGCGTCGTCATCGTTCTAACGGAGGGGAAGGATAATTGATAAGTTTCCGCGCTAAAAATGACATCCGAGGATGACGGAGATGGAAGAGTGATGGAGGAGGAGTGTTCCTTGATGAGATTCTGCCGCTTCGTTTGGCCAATAAATTTCGGTATCGCTTGCTCGATAGAAAGTTTCAGACTGGCCGATACTACAGATTCGTTGAGACTCGGTTCGGAATCTGCCTTGAGCTCGGCCGCATCTTTGCCGAATGTCTGCGATTTCGAGAAGCTTTCGGAGACTATTTCTCGCGGAGGTACCTTGGAAATCGGATGAGTGGTCGCGTGAGACATCGAGGTATACGAGCAAGATGTATTAGGATTAGTAGTGGTCTCTACGTGCGGCTGTGATTTGTTAGTCGATAGTTTTCCAGAGCTGTCAGCAGTACCCTACAGAATCAGAGAGTTACTGATTTGTAGTGATTCAACCCATAACCAGAAACAAGAAATGTGAAAAGAAAGAAAGATAGCAAAGAATCACTTGATAAAAACAATGATTAAATTTAAAATACAAATGTATATAGGATGTAAAAGGAATCAGTTAGTAATGGAATTGTATGTGCTCTCATTCGAGCTATATAGAAATATATGTAAATATATATATATATATATATATATATATATATATATATATACACACACATACATTGCGTTTACTTTAACTAGAGAAAACTTAAGATAAAATCGTTACGAGATAATACATGATCGTTTCTCATCAAAATTTTCTGGGCTTATTTCGTGTATTTGGAATTTTGCAAATATTAATATCATATATTACTTACCTTGTTCACCGCTACTGCCTCCCGGGGACTGGTAAACTGCAAGTGAGTGGCTGTCGTGGTATCACTCGACGCTTCAACAGTCATGTTCGGCGCGTCCTCCTGGATCATGGAACTAACAGATGCTGGAAGTAATTTGATCCTCTCTTCAACAATAATTTCTCGTTTCGGTTCGACGATTGCGCCGCCGGTATGATGCGCGATCTCCTCGTCAATCGGTTCATCCGCCTGACTGACGGAGCAGCTCACATCCGCGGTGTGAATTCCCGAATCCTCACGATCCGTATCGTTCAGGAGTTCCGCGGACGATGACGAGGCAGGATATCGCCGTCCGTAGTCGAGCTCCTCGAGACTCTGCACACGCTCAAAGGTATCAGGTCCACTAGAAGCGTCGGCATCCAGGGAATCCAGGCTCCTATGGAAGACGGCACGAGGTATACGGTACTCAGAATCAGGCGACGAGCTTCTCTCGCTGGGTGTTGACGTATCAACCCTGTTTTCCTGATCTCGAAAACAAAGTGGATGTTTGCCGACATGCGCGGGTCCACGTTTGTCTGCCAAATCCTTATTTCTACCAACGTCGTTGAATGTATTGAAACGATCCTTGATCGTCCTGGCGGTTAACTCGCCATTGCGCGAGCGCGACTCATTTGTCGTGGTCGGTACCGAGGACTCATCGCTGCTACTATATTTTTCTAAAGTAGATAGCCTTTCCCTAAGAGGCCTTACCGTCTCCAGATCTTCCGTGCTAAGCTTGCGGTGAACGGAACTTTTGTTCTCTCGTTCCGAAGCTTGTTTCTCTAAATGGGTGAGCCTCTCCCGGATCGAACTCATGTCACCGGACAGTCGATTAAGCGTCTTGTTGGTCGTTTTGTCGCCATTCTCAGTCTCGTATTTTTGCCTCTCAAGACTCGATAGCCTCTCTTTGATCGATTTCGTGCCGGTAAAGTCACCGGATAACCTGTTGTTTGTCTTGTTGTCGCTATTTTTCTGTGACGCTTTCTCGAATACTTCGCGTCTTTTGAGTATATCCACCTTTACCACTGATAGAGGTGATTTACTGCTGTCATCGTTCAAGTTCGTCTTGGAACCGTTCATTGACGACTTGGTTGTCTCTAGCTTGGAATCGATCCCGGTTAAAGATCTTCTAGGTATATTTTGCGAGACTCTCGAGACGTAACCGCGAATGGCGCCTTCGTACGTGTATTCTTCCGGTTCAGGTGAGCTCATTGTCGCGGTGATAGCGGAATCGTACTCCTGATTATGACTGTGACTGCCGTGAAAACCACTGAATAGTTTCCTCGTCGGGGTGGACGTCGTTATTGTCGTAGTTGCCGTCGGTATCACTGCGGTAGCTTCTGCCATCGCCATTGTTGTCGCTGTTGCGATCGTTGTTATTCCTGATGTAGTAGCGATTGTCGTTACTGTACTCGGCAACGTTGTAGCAATCGTCGTCGTGGATGAAACATCAGTAATGTTGTCCACGTCCGAATGGCTCTTCTCAATCTCACTGTCCCTGTCACTCTAAAAATTTACAAGCAAAAGTAATATTATTTCGATCAAATGACAATTGTGACGATAAGTTCAAAATTAATCTCTGACATGCAATATTACTCTTTTTTCATTAATCTGTCCCTTTACTATATACCCTACAGCTTTCGCACATATAAAATACAGAAACAAATTTCAATCGATTATAACATTTAAAATCTAAATAAATACTTGTAATAAAAAATATAACATATGTGAAATAAACAAATAGACATGTAACGGACAAATGTGTTTCAAAGAGATTCCGATAAATTAAATTCATAAACCTGTACTCTTGCGCAGATACACAAATTTATGATTTTATTTATTCCAAAAAACGAAGCTATTTATAAATCCATAAATAATTTACAAATAAATTTTGAAAAATCTTCATCAAATCTTCATAAAATCAATGTGTGATAGATAGATTAAAAGGTTCACCTTCAATAAAAGTAAATCAAACGCAAAACATATTTCAATAAATACATACCAGAACACTGTGCGTGTCATCATGCGTATCGCCGCTAACCGAGCTCTTGCCGCTGCTGGTACCGATTCCAAGGTCGCTGAGATCGTTCGCATCCTCGTCGTTGTACACAGCCAAACTGATACTCAGTTTGCGACCTCTGTTACCGCGTTCCTCCATCATTTCCGAAAACGTTTTGTTCCGACGACGCTGACGATCGTGTTCTTCCAACTCGAGTTTCTTCACCTCCACTACTCGTTCGATTATATGTTCCTGCCGCTTCCTCCGGCTACTCTTCCAATTATCTAAATTCTGCGGCCAAAATATTGGTTTCGTTACTAAAAGAAAGCTACATTAATCTCTAATTTAATCCTTTATTAAAAAGATTCTACATATACATATAAGATATATATAAGTGCAATATGTGTGATATTCAATTAATTTTAATAAAAAGTTTGAGGCCTCTTTGTAAATTTTGCAGTTTTGTATGAGTGTAATGAGTTAATATGTACTTTTATTTTATAATATATCTTGTATTTCGATGAAAAAATTAATAGAAAAAAAAAGAGCAAAGCACAAAAAAAAAAAAATTTTTATTAATTTTAAAAAGATGTGTATCGAATTCTAGGCTTACCGATTGCCAATCTTCGGGATCATCGCGTACTTCCTGTTTGATCTTCTTTACTTCTTGAACTTTTTGCAGTTGCTCTTGCGCGGTTCGATATAGCGAACATGGTCCGACTTTGACGAATTGTAAAGGATTGGTTGCTTGCTTTGGAGGCGTTTTCAAAGTAGTTTTCAATTTCGGTGGTTCATGCGTCTGCTGTGAGAAAATGATCACATCTCTAGCATTTTCTTTTTTTTTTTTTAACATATTTTATATATCACAACAGAGCTCAAAATTTTAAGGTAGATTATTTAGATAAAACTTATAGAGTGAACAATATTTTTGTTCGTTAAAGTAGAATATAAGTTTCCATGAAAATAAATTAGAAGAGTATATTGTCGAATTTCTAAATCTTTGTATTCCGTAGAAAATTTATCTCGTGAAAGAATCTTTTGAAGAATTATAAATATCCATTTTTATTAATTCTGGATTATATATATTGTATATAATTTGTTAAAAATTCAACGAATATACCAACCATCTTCTCGTTTCGCCGCTCGGCTGCGGCGGCTTGCGACGAAGCAGGCATTCTTCACGCTCTCCTGCTTCTCTCGCTTTTTTGAAATACTCCTCCCCTTCAATGTTGAACGACACTTCTTTGCACGACTCGGTCCATCCTATGACTTGTTCCTGCCCAAATCAAGTGCTAAAGGTTAATAGAGAACATTTAATCAGGAAATTAAATTTAAGTCATTGAATAATAATAAAATGACGGTAAAAACTGTTGATCGTACATATATTTAGCATAATATATTTGATAAAATAATTAAATTATTCGAAATTTTGATTAAAATAAAACTAATCGTCGATATAATTTTCTATCAGTTTGACAATACTCTTTTCATTACCGTAATTTGACAATTATGTAATTCACGTTTTTTTTTTCGCAATCAATAAAAAATTCAAAGATAAGATCGCTCTAACAAAAGTACTGAAAATCTATTTGTATCTTATCACAAATATATTTTATCCCAGCCATAGCTTTCATCTATAGCAAATACTCGCCTTGAATCTGCGAGTGTTTATCGTCTTACAGACAAATATTATTATTTAAGCTCGATAAATTATGGATAAATATTATGTTTATGCTTATATTTATGCTCGTACATATATGTGTTTATTTTATTAAAATTTTTTATTTCGAAATGTGCACATCACTTTTTTCTCCTAGTAGATTAACAATTGGCGGAAAAAAAAAAAAAAATTAAAATTACTCAAGAGATCTCCAAGATATTAAAAAAATTTCCATCACATATAATTTTTAAGCATATAGAACATGATATTTTTTGAACTCTGCCAATAATATTTAAAAGTATATTAATATTAATAAAATACGTAATTTTCTCGAAATAAAACATTTTGAGAGGACATCTTCAATTTTTAGATAAGCTTCAAAAATCCTTCAAGCAATTAAAATTGTATTTTTCTCAACCTTGCTGTTGGTCACGGTACAGCAGATTGCGACACATGTTCGCTGATAATAGTTCATTCGTTACGACGGAACATGTCGCGTAGACTTTGATACATCCGATTGCATCGCGTGTCAGTCAGACAAAATTCCTACGATACCTATGACACGTGTGGTCACTTCAATGACATTGCGATCGTGCATGCAAACGCCGAGATGAACAGCGTGTCGCTTTTCTCTCTCTCTCTCTCTCTCTCTCTCTCTCTCTTTCTCTCTCTCTCTCTCTCTATCTCTATCTCGCCGTGCAGATCAAGCAAGCAAGCCTTTCAAAGTAGTTCTGAAGGGAACGACGCGGGAATGTAGTCTTCGAAAAGGAAATCGACACGAGCATCGCGAAGAAGTCAAGGCTGGATATTTCTGTCGTTAGCTCACGCACGTAACACTGTCTGTTTTCCATCAGCGATTTTATTTAGTTTATCTGAGAGCGATATAAACTGCACAGATAGTCCGAGCCGATTATCTCTACCCGCTGAACTTAGATGTAATTTTTTTTTTTATCGTAGTTCTTGTGGAAACTTACTAAGGATGATTGGCGTGATTTTTAAAGCTTGCGGCGCAAAAATATATAATTAAAGTGTTGTTAAATATTTACTGCGCTCAGTATGTTCTTCAATCATTATAGGAGCAAGAACTTTATGAAACTACATTGGAAAAATTATATTAAAAAAAAGCAACTATCTTTGATGTACATGAAGATTGTGAAAAACGAAGATAAAGTCATTGTAAAGGAACGTGACACAAACAAAATGATTAATTCGATCCAAGTGGCTGTAAAAAATATCAAATATTGTGATGAGTAAAAAAAAAATTAGAAAATGCACACAATGAAAAAAACTTATTTTAGAAAATTGCGGCAAAAAAATTGTAAAATATTCTTTTTAATCTTGAATAATAAACAAAAATACTTGAAGGCTCAGAGAATTTTCAGAAAATTTGTTTACAAGATTTATGTGAGAGTGGATACTCTGACAATTAAAATTAATTAAAACAATCAGCGAAATGCATCTAAATCGACGCCCTTAAGTTTCATGAAATATCGCTCAATGCATGGCGTCGGCATTCTGGTGTATCGCAGATCGTGATGGTGGATGTCTGCGGAATCGCAGCTGCGGCCGCATATGTTCTGAAAATACCTCTGCTGCTATTCCATGCGCGCAAACGCGTCTAAAAAATCTTCCGAATCGTATGATAAATTCGTCAAAATAATCTCCAATATTATATATTATATATCATATATTAATTTATATAACAAATTTTTTTATATGTATGCATTCGTCCTTTTTTTTTTTTTTTTTTTTGTGACAGTCGTACCATCTCTTTTCTTCTTATATCTGAAACTTAATCGCGTTTCAGCATTGGCGGAAAATATTTACGAGAAAACATGACTGCAAAGTCTATAGCCAATATTAAGTATAAATTATTTCTGATATTTAAACATAAGCAGGGTGTCTATTAAATAAATTTCTTTATTATATGTGCTTTCTAATGTTTTCCATATATACGATTAAAGGAAGTTAAAATGCAATTTTTCTAACATTTAATATTGAAAAATTAATCATAAAATTAATTTGCACAAAGATATATTCATTATATCAAAACGCTAAAGATATGCAAAAATATTAAATAAACATATAAAACAAAAAAGTAATTTATTATCAACGTATTAAAGAATACTACTTTATTAAAATATTATTTTAAAAAATTGAACAATTTTTTATGAAAATATAACATCTATAAATACCTATAGATATTAAAAAGAGATCATTAATAAAATCACATAAAATTTTAATAAAAACTTGACCAATCGACGTAAATTTCTTACATCCATAGATCCATGAATTCAACGGATTATCTGCTTGTAATATAAGAACAAAAAGATCAAGAACACAATTTAAAAAAAAAATTCCCTGAAAATTCACGAATTTTCAAGGTAAAAAAAAAAAAAAAAAATCCCTGATAAATAATAGTGTTAAATAATGCAGTTTAAATAAAAGTTCTGATTTCAAAGCTGTTTCCTTAATTATTAAAATCTCGATATATTGATGATTCAAGTATTCTTTTTTATCGTCAGTTTGTCACAATCGACCTCGATAGATATCCAAGAATTTTTATTCATCGCCTCGGCAATAGCGTTGCATAATCGCGGGATATTACAGCTGCTGACTATATCCATGTCGGTATACGAATGTACACAATTCAAATAATGCAATGATATGATAAACATTAAAGTGACGTGTGTATAAATATTTCCATATTAAGTTGAAAGAAGATCGGAGGCAACGAGCAAGCAGACTTTTTTGAGATGTCGCGACGTCTCTTCGTTCGCGTAAATACTCTTATCTTTTTTTCGAATGCGACGAAGAGCCGCCGTAACATTTTATGGTGCATAAAAAGATTACTTTATGCTACCATGATCGTCGACTTCGGTCTTTTATTAAACTATGTCAGGGTGCTTTACGGTCATCGAGCACTCTGATCATCATAGACATAGACTATAAACGCCAACCCATGCGTTGCCGCTTTCATAAAACATCCAATTCATCTATGGTTGCTCTCTAAACCTAACCTAATCTAACCTAACCTAACCTAAACCGGCCGTATTACTTGAACTACTTTGTATACCTTTTATTAATACTTGTTATTAAGAGTCTTTAATATTGACATGTGTCATAAATTATATGCATACGTCACGTCATAAATGCCGCCATAAAAAATTAACACAATCCAAGAAAAAATAAAATAGGATACTAATATATACGAATCTCTTGTGTACATCAGTTCAATAAACTTACTACGCAAAAGTATACGATTTAAGAGTGACGCTTATGAAAATGTGACGTCAAAATAATCCGAAATCGAGATAAACCTACGCGCCCTGAGAGAAAATCGTTTCGCAACAGATGCAGCATCTCTTCTGTCGCATCTCGCAAACCGATTTATCGAACGGCATCGTTAAAGAGAGAAGGAAAAAAAAAAAAAAAAAAAAAAAAATTCGCGTGGGCATAAAGCTGCAAGAATTATATTCGCGTGTATTTTCCCCGCTTCCGATGTCACATACACAGCGAGAGTGTAAGGTGTAGGGGTGACTTAATGCGCCATTAGAATGAAAAAAGGAAGGAGATGGGGATTTATAACGCGCTTATGTAAGCGACGCTGCTTAAGCCGTGACGTCTCACGGTAAATCCACGACGAAATATCGCGGAGGAGAGCAGCCGGCGAATGTGCGAAGGTAGTTAGCTCTCCATAACATAGAAGCTGGGCTGGTTTCGCTGTCAGTCCAGGGCCTGCATAATACGACCCGGTACGCACGCATAGATACGTTTCTCGGGGTCCCGATCGCGTGATCATAAGTGCATCTTCCTCCCCCGAGCATGTACATATGTGTATTTTAGAAATACGATGAAGCAGCGAGCATCCCGCATCTTCGTATCTGTCGATTATTTCAATAATTTTTTAATATTTTATATATTACTTTAGCTTATTTATTACATTTATTATTATTATTATTATTACATTTATTATTGTAAATGTAAAAAAAATCGTGTATCTAGTAACGAGACATACATTATTATCTTAATACTAACGAGCTCGTAAAATATCGAATTAAATTTATTAAATATTAAAGATAAAAAAGCCTATGTAATTTACATAAAAATTATGCAGTTTCATGATATGAACAAAAATTACATTTATAAGTATCTGTTTAAAGATATAATAAAGATAAAATATCTGAACTTTTTATATTATCAATTTTCATATGTATCACGTTTTTTTTTTTCAATAAAAAAGAATAAAAAAAATCGCAATTTTTATGAAAAATCATGTTATATAATTGATGATCAAAATCACGCGAGCATTTTGTCGCGTTTCAAGCAGAGTGCGATGCTGTGTAGGATCGCGGAGGATCATCATCTTGTGCGCACGTTTGTGTGTCCGAGCGTACAAACTGGCCGTTTGCGCGCGCGTCGATCGCAGGATGGACGTTTGTGTGTATGTGTGTACGTTTGTTCGGCCGTGGGGAGCGGTGGCTAGGTCACGGTCAGGGCGATGCCCTCTTCCCTTGGGAGAAAGAGAGGAGGAGAGGCCACTGCTATGCGCGATGCTTGAAGCTCTGCCCCTCTCGCTGCTGGGCCACGTGACTGACGGACGCGAAAGCATCCCGATATCGGGTGCGGGTGCTTTACATCGCGATCAGGCCTCGTCGAGAGAACTCAATTAGAGCGCGAGGGATAAATCTTGGTCGCGAGGTGAAGATGCCTTCTTGCAATCGAATGCGAATGCCGGCGATCGAAGAGAAAAGATACGTACATAAGTGCCAATAAGGTATCTGCCCAAATCTCGTTAAAAAATTTTCCGACTTCTCAAGATCTTTGTTCGAAATTCGTTCAAGTAAAGAGAATATTTTAAGGATTTTTTTTTGTATGCATCTTTTTAAAATAAATTCTTTCCCTCGCATGCTTTTTTTAATATTTTTTTATTCATACGGAGAAAAAAAACATAAAATCTCTTCAATTTTTAATGACAGATTTATGAATGTATTGAAAAAAAAAAAAGAAAAAGAAACTGAATAACTTTCGTAAGATATTTTTCACTTTGCCAAAATTGAATAAATTTAAGATCTTCAGGAGTGCAATCTCACATAAATAAGTGCGGCATCAAAATGTAATGATGCAAAATAATAAATAACAATATTTCTCGAGGATACAAAAATTCATGATTCTTACTTTCTCGATGATCAGTAACTATGAATTACGTCATTTGATTTTAGAAGTTCATTTTATCGCCCTTGCAGGCGCAAAGCAATCCTCTACATCGCTATACATTACGATATTATCTTGTGTGCATATATGGAAAGAAAAGAGACCCGTGTATGCATTTTACAATAACTTGTCAGTGCCGTTACACGCGTGGCATATGCATCGCGGCAGAATCCGTTCGCTAATTATGAGTAAAGAGAGAACAGAGAAGGAGGGGAGAGGAGAGGACGGAGATATTCAATGAAGGCATGGCCGTTTGCTTCGCGTCTCGATGCAATAAATGCTCAATTGTACAAATATGCATAGCGCGTCCCTCGTATCTCGCTGACGACGGGTTATCTTGTCACGTATATGGGAAGGTCGTTCCCAAGTGTCGTCTAAATTCCTAGGCGCGCGCAATACGCGCTCGTCGACATCTTCGGGATGCACTTGAACCAGGAAATTGCCCGCATCCTTGGCGCGAATAAATAGATGTTGCCCGGCTGCTGGCACGCGCAAAGATTAATCGGACATGGCATCGCGTCGGCGGAATCACGAATTTCGCGAGTTATTCTACAAACACCGACTCCGGATTACGCCCTTAAGCCTTCCTCGTGAAAGAATAATACACGCGCCTCTACTTCCGCGAGGAAATGTGGACATTCGATTCGGAGATAAATTATTTGGAGGAAATTATTTTGCTCTCAACATATAAAATTAGAGAGATTAAGGGAAAATGAGTAGCTGATCAGCGGAATATTAATATGTTTTGCTAATTACTTGTCTAATTAATTGCACTAATAATAATCTGACTTCAGTCATAAATATTAGATTCAATTTTTCCTCATCCAAGAATTTTTTAATTGTATTATTATTTAGACGTAATTAGGCAAAACGCGCGCGTAAATTCTTTGTTTTAATTATTTTAAACTCAATTAATTATTAAAAATCATTATTAATATTTTTTTCAAAAATATATTTATTATTTAATTTTTAGAGTGGCAACTCAGATAAATGGAACTTTAGTAATTATTTTTTTACTATTTTTCTAGGATGCATCTAATCATAGCGTAATAACGACAAAGGGAAGGACACCTTACGGTAAATCTCACATCGGTCCGCTTCTTCAGCTTGTTCCGCTCTAGTTTCTATAGCACGGTGAAAACTCATTTCCACCTCTACTTATTGTAAGTTTTGCGATACATTATTATGCGACGATGTATATGTCATCGAACACGATCGTATTCGCGGAAAATTAACACGCCACAATTATATCACCGTCGAATACGTCGTCTTATTACGAAATAATGCATATACTGCTCATATTGAAGCAAAACTACGATTTACAAATTTAATATTCATAGCTCAATTATTAGTACCGTCCTATCTTTCTATCTAAAAAAATAAAAATAAAGATTTGACGTATAAAATACTCTATCATATATTCTGAAATATATTTTGTTTTTTATAAAAAAAAAAAATCATTTATATAAAACGTCTAAATGGTATCATATTTTCACAAAAATATTTTTTCCTTATAATTAGATGTGTAACATCTAATCCTTCTTTTCTAATATTTATATTAACTTCTATATCAAGCCTTCAAATTTTTTCACATTTATCCAGAAGATCTCACCAAATATTTGCAATCTAATAATAAATATAAAATCATAAACATCAAAAAAAAAAAAAAAAAAAAAAAAAAAAAAAAAACCAAAAAACTGCCCCTTTTTTCCCACTTGAAGGGGGTCTCTCACCGA
>JBCAUJ010000089.1:10035465-10049806 GCA_038406275.1 Cataglyphis albicans | reverse complement strand
AAATATTTGAAATCTAAGAAGAAACAAAAAACCACAAACCCCAAAAAAAAAAAAAAAAAAAAAAAAAAAAAAAAAAAAATCGACAAACTGCTAATTTTTTCGCGCTTGAAGGCGGTATCTCAATGAGCGTAATTGTATTATACTGCAACCTTATAACATTCCGACACGTGATCCGTGGACGTGTGGTCTCGCGTATCGGATTGTAAAAAAAAAAAAAAGAAAAAGAATAAAGATTTCGACGGCCTACATTCGACGTTACGCCATGCATCCGTTCCTCGTGTACAATAGTTGAGGCTGAAATTGCATTGGGTTAATTACGATTTATCCAGCTTACGAAGGCGATTATATCGTCTCTGTCCGATCGACTAGTACAACGTCATTAACATCAATTGGCACGTTATAGAAATCGCCCACCCGGTTCTTGAATATTTTGTAACGAAAGTTCTTTCTCTGCAACAAAAATTAAGCCGTGCAACGCGATTTAAAATAAAGTTAAACGCTCATTGAGAACGCGCCTTCAAGCGCGAAAAAATTAGCAGTTTGTCGATTTTTTTTTTCTTTTTTTTCTATGACGTTTATGATTTTATATTTATTATTAGATTGCAAATATTTGGTAAAACATAGAAAAAAATATATTTTGCTACAAATTCGGTCAAAATCAAAAATTGCAAAATGTTTTGCATTAAGTCATAATTTTACTACAATGATGTATCATTTTATAACTATTTCATTTAATATTATTATAAACTTTTATTTTCAAGAAAATAACAGATATTATCTGTTATTTTCAAGAAAATAACAGATAATATAATTGCATATATAGGATATGCAAAATATAATATTTGCAGCAACTGACACTTGGCTCTGTTAAAGGTTAAATTACTTACGAAATGTGTAATCGTCGCTGTAAGGGAAAGAGAAAGTATATTGCGTGAAAACCGAGAATGCAGGTCTTATGAATTACGAAAGAGCAATTTTCTAAAACAAATGTACATACATACATCCGATATAAAAAATTGTCTCGCATATTTCAGTTGTTATCCTTGACGAAAATTGCTCGGAAAGGTTGCTTTCAAATCAAAAGAAATGAAAGAACGACGAAACTAACTAAAATACATAATAGTGATCGATCTATTAATTAATTTATATTTAATTCATTATAATTATAATTTATTAATTTATTCTATTATAATTTAATTAATTAATTATTAATTTAGGTCTCCTTTTTTTTTAATCTTAAATCTTATTCAAGCTCACTCTTATGACAGAAAGAGAGAAAAAGATGACATTATAATTAATTGACAAATCGATATAAAAGCAAGACTGATATCATCGATTTTATTTATTTTGTATCATAGTATCACCTACATTTTCAAACCTTTCATTCCATCGGCTAACTTTCAAATTAAAATTAACTTTAAATATTTTTTTTTTCTTTTTTTTTTACAGATTTGAATTAATTTTCTTCTCGAAATCAGATATTTTTTCCTTTTACAGTTCAAAATTCGAATTTTTTTCTTATTACATACATATTTCGAAGTATCCCTTGTATAAGATCGCCATATTCTAGGTTTATATTTACCCTTACTAGCGCAGGGCGAAACAGGAACATGAATGAAAGGGAGCGACAGGCAAGCTGCCAAAGCGTGAGCTATTAATAACAAGGCGATACGAGAGCGGAGAAGCTGGAGCTTGGTTTTCGCGAGACGTCGCGCCATGCACGAATTCTCGTTTACGATTTCTGATCGATCGCAGGCACGTCTCGACATCAATCGTATGTAATCTACATCTACGCGAGTCAGAAATTACGCATTCGACAGTTCAAGGTTCGGAACGTACAAAAAAAATTTCACCACGCGCGGCGATGACATATGGCGTGCACGTGTATTTTCTCTCTCTCTCTCTCTCTCTCTTTCTCTTTTTACGGTGTATTTTCCCAGTCTGCATTTATGCCTAGGCCGAAATATGAGCAAGATCATGGAACGTCCATGCCTCCCGGCCAGCAATATATATTTTTGGAGTTAGTATCGCGCCAGCTTCTCTTCAGGTAGTGAGAAGATCGTAAAGATCTCTGATATTCAACTCGAAACGACACCGACACCGTTGAATTCTCGCGAGATTAACTTGGGGATAAATTGTACATATCTGAAATTCATGCCGTCGTTGTACGTTGATCAGGGATATTTTTATGAGAATGTTTGGAAGACTAAGTGTCACACGTATAAACTTAATTTACTAATATATATTTTTTTTTCATTTATTAATATATATTTTTTAATTTACCTAAATTAATATATTTTTCACCTTTTTAAATATACTTATCGCTTATATAATAACACATCACTCAATAAGTCTCCGGTCTAAGAAAAACAAATTTTTTTTTCGAAACCACGTGGGTCTGTCAACAATGTTGCCATATATGTGTCAGACCGGGGACTTATTGAGTGATGTGTTAGTTCTATATGTATTGCATAATTTTGTCAGTAATATTATTAATCTATTAGTTATTAGAATATTATATTATATTCTAGGGGATGGATTTTATAGCATCCCTAATAATTTATTTGAAATCAAGAGAAATGTATAAAACACGCGAGTACATACGATCGATACCACGTATACGACGTTTAATAACTACGCGAGTCGGCCGTAAATTTATCTCGTTTACCTTGATAACGTAAGCGGATAAGATATGAGTTTTTGCGGATAAGAGCAAACACAGTGCGCGGGTGGAAATATACAATGTCAAAAAGATGTTTACGCGCAAGGGTGTCGTTTCATTATGCATGCTTGGGAAAAGCTCGAATGTAAGACACTACTACTAAATCTATCGTCGGGATGAAGTAAATCTTAATCTTAATCTGATTTAATTTTATTGAATTATTTAATATTTTTTGCCGCGAAAAATTAAGTCGCGCAATTTACGTTATAGTTAATACTCAGTGTAGGCAAATTTATTCATAAAACAGATGCTGTGTTTGTAAAAATAAATAACTATTTAGCAAAATAGAATTTATAAAAAATGTATTCTATTTATTTCACAAGAAGAATAAAATTTATAAAAAATAGAATTTATAAGAGATAATTATTATAAATCTATAACAATACGAAAACAAAGAATACTTCATTTTTTCAATTTAACACAAGTAAACGTTTTTACTTGCATTTTGCCAAGTGCATTTGCTTCAGTCTCTTTTACTCGTATATGATTTATTGTTTTTAAAAGCGATAAAAAAAAAGAAAAAAAAAAAAGATAGTGCACCGCGCAAAGTTCATTCACCCCGTTCTTACCTATCAATGCGTTGCACCAAATAGCCAGTCAGTTCCGCGCGAGTTCTCGACTTCCTTCTTCCTGATATCGAGCCAAATTATCCTCGCGCGAGTGAAAGGAAAGATCCGAAAGCGTTCCTGTTGTCAGACGATTCC
Source organism: Cataglyphis albicans (assembly GCA_038406275.1). Lineage (NCBI taxonomy): Eukaryota > Metazoa > Arthropoda > Insecta > Hymenoptera > Formicidae > Cataglyphis > Cataglyphis albicans. The sequence continues at coordinate 10,046,380 of JBCAUJ010000089.1, read as the reverse complement.
CGGACGATTTTATTTACCCGTCTCGACTGCTGGCTGAGCGGAACGAACATTACCCGAGGAAGGACCCGAGAAAAACAAGTCAACGACATCCATGAACGGTCCCGTAGTTGCAATCCGGCTCGTAAAAGAGTTTAGTGCCGGTTGTGGGACGAGGTCGTTCCTCGGAGATGACGTACGAGCATTTACGATGAACGTGCGCAGCAGCCTTCTTACAATGGCATATGTACTTGGTTTCTACAAGGCTCCACCGAGGCGCGTGTTTTCTATTCTGTTTGGTATTGTTCGGACTGTTTACAATAATTTCGCTTTCATGGAAAAAAAAAAAAAAAAAAAAAAAAAAAAACTATTGTATTCCATAGCAAGCACTTTACGATTTTTATTATGTTTTTTATATATTTTTTAAAAGTAAAATCGTGAAAAAAAAAACTTATAAAAAAAAACTAGACTTATATCTTTTTTTTTTTTTTGACGGATTAACTTGAATTGTGTTTTTATAACAATTAAATAAATTAATTTTTAACATTACAATATGTATCCGTATAATTGAGCGCGAGAAAATGGACCGGTAATGAAAATAATCCAGTCTGCGAGCATTCCAAGCAGAGATCGTCGGCGCCACGAATGAAACGAATTAATGCAATTCACATGATTAGCAATTTCGCAATTTGTCGTCGAGGCCGGTAACGGGTTCTACCACTCGTAGGAGAATGTCATCGAACATTGTAATTTGTTGAAAGTGGCGCACACAAGTCACGACAGTACAACATTATGAACAGACATGGATTCTAATTAAAGGAAGCGCTCGTTAACTGCTCATTTCATCGGGCTATTGTAAATTCTCTTTCTTTTCCTCGATGAATAGTCAAACGATAAAAATATCGATATCAAAATTAGTTTTTATGACACACATGATACATGTATATGTCAGTTATGTACTCGGCTAAAAAAAAAATTATTTTAATGCATATTCGCGCGATCTTTTTCTTTTTATAAAGCAGAAAATCGAAGATAATCTTAAATTAATAAGTATAAAGTTGTATCAAGACACAAGTCTTTTAATTTTGTTTATTTTTTTTTTTTGAGCAATAAGATATTGCATTAATTAAATAATTAAATGTTACACAATGCTGTGTTGTAATGTTATTAAATGTTATTAAATTATAACAAAGAAAGAAGCTTAAATATGACTAGAGAATTCTATTATTTATATTCCCGTTAATCAAATTTTTCTGTACTCCTTTTCAACGATTTTAAAACTAGATATTAATTTATGGAAATGTATGTATGTATGTAATGATAACTTTCGTGATATGAATATTAAATGGACAATCAAGTTTTCCATTTCTTTGTAGAAATCATAATCAGGTTTTTTTTATCGTCTACAAAATGGGTCGGACTTTTGAAGGCGTTTTACAGAGACGCAAAATATGGATCGCGCAGACTTTTAAAGGTACGTTTCCATGAAACTTCGAAAGTCAGTTAAGCAAGAAACAATAAATCTTTGTACTTTTAACTGATGAAGTCCAATAATGATCTCAAGGTAATAATATACCACCACGAGTAAAATAAAGAGACCTAAAATAGCTGTCGGGCCGTCTGTTTTCGTCCGATGACCCATCCGAGCTTTTATAAGAATAGGCGCCGTATATATTCATGCGAACAGGCTTTGCAGAGACAAATGACACGTGGCACTTGGAAAAGTGCAACTTCAAGAATTTTGTATAGTTACAAAAAATTGATACACTATAAACCTGTCAACTGAAGTTAACAAAATTTGTATATATATTTTACAACAATACGATTTTGCATCATTCATTTTTCTTATTTTTCTCGATTGTTCTGACTTTAGTCTACTTTTTTTCCTTAATAATTTTTTAGTACACCGAGAAAAAAAAAAAGGTTGTTAATTTGACTAAATCGGTTCAACAAATTAGCATTTTTTTAATTAAAGTATTTAAAAAGTATTTAAGTCGAACACATTAAATCTATCATGATGTATATTTGACTTAAATACTTAAGTTTCAATTAATAAAATGATAATTAATTGAATGAATTTAGTAAAATTAACAACTTTTTTCTCAGTGTAGTTTTTGTGCATCAAATACATAATGATTGAAAAAAAAAAAATTATACTTTGATATTGAAGGAAATTTATTTTCTCTTCTCAACAGAAAGAAAAGAATTTTATATAAATTGATTACATTGATCGCATAGTCGTGTTACAGACATTCACTTTTATCTTCGTTCGCTTGAGGGAACAATCTTGCGATCTTTTGTCTCGTATTTCTTTTTCCTTTACTCTCTTCTTTTTAAAAGCTTACGAAGCTGCGTCTTTTCCTCTTGCGAAATAATAGCATGTCATCTCTTACTATTATTTGAATGTACTTTCTCGCCATTAAGCAGGCGAGACGTTGTTGGAAATTAAAAATTTAACTTGCCCCGACATTTACAAATATTCCACAACAATTATTCACTAATATACATAATGTAAGAAACACCGATAACAATTTTGATTTAAAAAAAATAAAAGAAATATATAAAATGGTAGCTATATATACATATATATAAATTTTGTTCTTCAAGAAAAGATAAAATACTATCAAAGACGTTCGTTTACGAGGCCGTTTCCTCAAGACCGAGTTACATAATCCTGTCATAATCCTACGCCACGTTGAACTGAATGAATCGATGCTTTTTTTTTTTATTTCCATTTGTAAATATAGGAAATATAAAACGTCCTCTCGTGTGTTGCTCAGCTGCGCCCGTCTTATGTCATAAATATACTTATCTCATACATATACAGGGTGTCCTGAAAAGAGTAGATTGCACCAAACTGAATCGAAAAGTCCTATACTTTGCAAAATTCGCAATAGTTTTTGCGTTATTAATTAAAATATGTGAGCTAATGAGCGCGTTGGAAAGCATTAGGCCGGTATCGACAAGCATGTACGATGAATTACTTGTGTACGTCTCTTACTAACAAAAGCATCATCTAAGCGAGAGATGGAGTCACGCTATCACCTCTTGCTTAGATGATACCTTCGTTGCTAGCTTCACACTTCGGGTGTGTCGAAATTTTTAGGACACCCTGTATATACCATTGTAATTTGCAATTTATATCGCGTATACACATCAAGTCAATCAAACACGTTTCAAGACGGGGATTACCGTTAACCTTCGATCGTCCGGACTTTTCGCGTTGGAATGCCCGTCGTTGTCGGTCGATCGCGGCTCTTCATCGATAAATTTTTATAGTTTACGTTCAAGAGATTCCTTATCGCGACAAAATTTCCTCGTAAAAGGTCGACCATTGAGATCGAGATCAGCGTTTATAAATGGCGTCGGAGAACCCATTAAGGAGATCGCGCACGTGCGAGATGCGATCTCACGTTCGCTGGGAGCAACGCGTTATCCGCGCTAAAGATCGTCGGACAAGAAACTGCTACTGCTTTTTCCACGGTTTTTTATTAAGATTGTAACACATCACTCAATAAGTCTCCGGTCAAACTAAGAAAAACAAATTTTTTTTAGAACCCACGTGGGTCTGTCAACAATGTTGACATATATGTGTCAGACCGGGGACTTATTGAGTGATGTTTTATGTGACATATATCGAAATACTAACAAAAGCATTAAAATTTTATGGATTGTTCTAATATTTTTTCTGAATATTTGTGCAAAAACTAAGCTCGAAACGTGAATTTCACAAGGGGTGGATCCTCCCGAACGCGATTGCATCGGTTTCCCTCCGGTTGCGGCTCAACCGGAATAGAAGGTGGGCTCACTTGAAGGCATCGATGAAGCCGGCAGTGTACGTATGCACTCCGACAGCAAGGGTAGAAAGTGAACGTAAACGTAGAGTGTACGAGAGAGGAGTGGCGTTCCTCCATTCGAGAGGAAACGCAAGGACGTGGCACCGGCACGAGCGAATTCTTTCGTCCGTACAGTAATATATACACAGGGCATATATATTAAGGCATACATAGACACACACACACACACACATACACACATGCATAGCTACACGTGATTCTTTTATCTACATGCTAGCTGGTTACACCAGCTCCGTGACGCTTACGCCAAGTTATTTTATATCCCAGTATCCAGCTCGCCTCGAACTCCTTCTACCTTTTTACCTTTTACGATTTATACTTGCGTGTTGTATTTATAATACACGTACGTATAATACCCGCGCGTATTAATTATATATATACCGTGTATCTACATATCATAGGAGCGATCGGGATTACGAGTTATCGCCAGTCGCAATAACGAGTCGATGAACTCTATTTCGAAAGATTTTTATTGTACACGTGTATATACTTGTAAAACGTTTGACTTCTGTCGTTTGTTAGGGATGTATGTGACATATATGGAAATACTGACAAGAGCATTAAAATTTCATAGATTGTTCTATTATTTCTTCCGAATATTTATGCAAAAACTAATTCTCTTAATAGTTTGGAAGTTATTTAAATTTAAAGTTACTATAGATTCTTATGGAAAATCGCCTATCGTAGCACTTATTGACAAATTTGACGAAGAAAAAATATTGCCAATAAAATAAAAATTTTCACATATATTAAAAAAAATTCTAATAAATATTTGTGCAAAACTTGATTTAGGTCCACTAATTCGTTTGAAAGTTATTTACGAAAAATTGTAGAAAAATATTATCTGTCTCTTTCTCTCTTCCTGCAAATTACTCGTTTTTCATTGTTTTTTGTAATTGATTTCAGAGGACATTCATGAGCAATAGTTTTTGCTATAAATTAGAAAAAATATTAATTACAACTATTTTCTTTTACGAAGACGTCAAAATCCATATTATTTTGTGATACTTAAATTTTTTTCACAACCCGAATTTATTTTTTTCATTTTTCAAACAGTATAAACGTAAGAAACATTTTCTTTTTAATTTTGACAATTTTTTGCTACTATTGTACATCCTTAAGAACACCCTTAAGTGACAAAATGAATCTGAAATATAGGGAGAGAAAAGCTCTCTCCCGAGAAGAATCAATATTTGAGAGAAAAAATAAATCAAGAATCTTTTTCTACTAAAATTTTATAAAAAAATTCTTCAATTTTCCAGGCTCTTTGTGCAAAATTCCAGGTAAAAACAATATTAAAAAAAAAAAATTATGCAACTTTCTAATACATTTTTTTTTTTTTTTGCTTGCATTTTCTAATATTTTTCACTTATACGAAGTAAGTTTCATAACAGGTTAGGCTTCATAACTGAATAATTTTAATAATTGAATAATTTTTGTAAGATAAACATCTTTCACTTGCATGAAATTTCCATTTTTTTATCACTAAAAATTACAATAAAGAATATACATTCGTTAAGACATTGTGTAAACAAAGATAGATATATATTTATAATATATTTTAAACATATAATTCACTTGGTTCACCAACTGTTTACAATATGAGAGTAAAATTATCATAAAAAGAACTTTTTTTAACTCCCTGAGTTTCTAAAAATTTCATGAGACATTCCTGAATTTTCCAAGTACAAAAGAAATCCCTGAGAATTCTAGGTTTTCCATGCTTTTTCAGAGAGTAGACACTTTACTCAAGAGACGCAAAACATGTTGAAGCATCAAATGTCAAAGATAATTCTGTTTTCTGTGCTTCTTCCTTATTATTTTTAAATCATATCCATCAGATCGAAATCATTATAGCACAGAAACTATTCGAGTGATTGAATAGCAATAATTTTCCTCACGATTATCGATACACCATTGTCTTCTCTCTTGGGACACGCCTTATCAAATAACATTCGTGATACGAACATCGCTGCGCTTCGACGTTTCAGAAAGCGTAGCGGAAATTCAAGATGGGTGGCCGAGGCATTCTTGTGTTCCTTCTCTTCTTTTACTAGAGTTGCCTATGCTTTATAGTCTTTCTTTCGCTGGAGAACTCGCGATTTCCATCGGGCATTACACAACGACCTTGCGCCGGTAATGACGCTGTTGTCCGGGAACGAGATTCGTCGCGTTTTATATCCACGTTTTATATAAACTATCGTAATTTTTTTTTTTTTTTTTTTTTTTTTTTTTTTTTTTTTTTTTTTTTTTGCTAAGAAGAAATCGCTTCTTTCCGAATCGAATCGCATCGCTCAAGACATCTTCCATAAGAAGAATGTCGGTGTAACTTCGATTGTGTGTATCAGCATTTTTAATTAAAAATAATGAAAACATTAGAAAGCCAGGTGAAAAAGCACGAATAAATTCACCGATGAAGCAAGAACGCGTTAATTAATTAAAATTCGTTTTCTAAAATTCTCTGATTATATGAAAAAGTATCGTGTAATTAACATAGACATAATCGAGTGCATTATAAATGCGCTCATCACAAATATCAGGGATATGAAAAATTCTAAATAAATATTTATAATAATATAATTAATTATTTATAATTTTATCATTAATTCTATTATTACAAACAGCAATAATTATAACTGTAAATTCTGAAGGAAACGAGGAAAGATTATTTTCATACAGCTCTTATATCCAGGGATCTCTCTCTCTCTTTCTCTCTCTCTCTCTCTCTCTAACGCCATCCTAACAACACAAGCTTAAGTTATACCCCGCGCGTAAAACACACATGCGTAACTTGGCTGCATGTGCAAACTCTGTCTGCCGAGAAGTCGTTTGCATAGTAGCCTTTCCTGCCTTTTTACTTCCACGCTTGTGGTTTACGATTAATTTCATAACGTTGTCACGGAACGTTGCAACTCTATGAAATATGTATACACGCATAAGCAAGCAAAAAACAAGCTCGGTTATGTTTTTTTCTCGGTGTGATTATCGAGTAATTAATTTTCTACTTTTAGTACCACACTGATTTGACAGCCACGCCATCGCTATATAGGGTTCTTTCAACTCGTACGTTTCATTTGATCAGCCGTTACAGTTTATAATTACTTGTCAATCATTAAATAGATAGACTTTAACAGTAATATTTTAAGTAACATGACATCCAGACATTGAAAACTTTAAATATATATATATATATATATATATACAGGGTGTCCCAAAAATTTTGACACACCCAAAGTGAACAACGAAGGTATCATCTAAGCAAGAGGTGACAGCGTCACTCCACATCTCGTTTAGATGATGCTTTTATTACTTGTTAAGAGACGTACACAAGTAATCCATCGTACATGCCTGCTGATATCGGCCTACTGCTTCCCAAGGCGCTCATTAACTCACATGTTTTAATTAATAACGCAAAAACTATTTGCGAATTTTGCAAAATGGTATAGAACTTTTCGACTCAGTTTCGCCCAATCTACCTTCACACTTCGGGTGTGTCAAAATTTTTAGGACACCCTGTATGTATATAATTCCACATGACAGCAGATGTTTTGAAACGTCATTTTTATATAAATCTAGTTTATTGTGAGAAAGTTATAAAGGCAAAAATAAAAGAATATTATTCTCGTTTTTTATTTTAAGTAATTAATTTTATATATTAAAAAAAAAAAAAATATATATATATATATATATATATAAATTTACATGAGATTTACTGTATTATTCCCAGCGTGTTGCTTCACAGTTAATGATGCAGAAATAACGACTCAACAAAAATATGTCAAAGTTACAGATTGGCATTACTACAATGTCATTACGAGACAAACAAGTTTTACCACATATTACGCGGATGCACTTTTGCCCGTCGTGTCGCCATTTAAATCGCCACGTAAGACTACCTAGCCAAAAATACCGATTATCCTGAGAATGTCTGGATCGATGCCAGTTGAGTCCGCAAAAGAATACCAAGCTAATAATGTAATGTTTCTGGCCTCTATGATGTATATTCGAAGGAATTTCATTGAAGAAAAGAAAAAGAAAAAGAAAAAGAAAAAAAAAAAAAAAAAAACAACCGTCGAAACAAACGTAGAATTAAAATGGGCTGTACAGGGCTTACGTAAAGTTTCGCGCGTTGATAGGTTTTTCTTTATTTTCTTTACTTTAGGAATCCGATCGGTCGAGCTTGAGACCGCGAGGCGTACAATAATTACCCAGCGTTACGGATTGTTTCTGTCAGTGCAGCAAAAATAGAGCTCGAGTCATCAAGCTGTCAGTCGGAGCTGACAGCTCCAGATCGGGGGAAAAGAAACAGAGCCGGACGGTGAAGCGTACATTTTTACCGCGGATCCTACTCTCTTTAATCCTGCCGTACATTTCTAAATATACGCGATATTTAGTATAAATAGTAGGGAAAAAAAAAATTTCAAAAATATATTTCTAAACTGTTTCGACAAGCTTCGCAGACGATTTCGTTGAGCAATCCGCAGTCTATTTTTCCTTGACGAGAAAATTTGACCGACCCTATCTCCCTCTCTCTCTCCCCCTCCCCCTCCTATACTTCCCTGTCCGGGGATTACTCGAAAAGAGTAACGTTTCGTACAAACAGGCAATATAATAAATCTGTACCCTAGAGCTTCTAAGAAATAACGATGCACGATTACAGCGATCATAGATCATGCGAGACGGCCTACACGGATTTTTGCTCGTGTCGGATCGAACGCGTCGTCGTCTGATTCGGCGAATCATATGGAATCCATACTTCACCGTATACGAGCGCGTATTTACGAGCCTACGGCGGAATGTTACCCTGGCCGGTGTCCAGTATCCAAGGTCCAGTTCTTCGTCGAGTGGCCTTTTCCTTAAACCCGCGCTTCTCGGAAGATCTTACCTGGGGGAACCGTTACGATAATACGGTCGCTGCGCGTCGGGACGGATGCGAAAATCGGTTTTCTGCCGAGAGAGATTCGTTCCGCGATCGAAGTAAATTCTTCGGCGGCTCGAAGAAACGCGGCTACATCGTATACGAGGAAGAAAATCGATTTCCGAGTCGAGCCTAATCAAGCGCGTATCGACGTAACAATTAACGAGGCAAGATGACAGCTATAGAGTGTAGGGGGTAACGTCGTTGGCTTGTTACGAAGAGCAGGATGTTTCTAGATCTCTTTTTGCGCCAAGGAGAGAATTCTTTCAATATATCTCAAATAGCCTCAAAGTTCGTCCAAGTCACTACTCGGTCGTGTCTAAAAATTGTTGAAACAGAGAACGAGAGAGCCTCGAGACTGTTGGCGGTCCGGGCATCACGAATGTTGCACGATGCAGCTGTTGTCTAAATCCGCAACTAATCGTCCTCTTCCGTAGAGGCTACTCGGCAAAGTGGAATGCCACTTAATTCTCTCGTATCACTTAAAAAGAAGAAAAAAAAAATTTTTTTTCAAAACTTGATTTCCTTGTAATTTTCCTTTATATCCTGCGTGCTTAATCTTAATTTTTAAGTTACATATATATAGTACGTAATTTTTTATTAATAAAATTTTTTATTAATAAAAACTACACGTGTGATAGTGTAAAACAATGATTAATGTAAAAAAAAAAAAAAAATCAAATGTGAGGAATATTTACACAAAATCGTGTCTTGAAATCACTTAAATAAGTAAGTGTTAACTAAACAGAGACTTGATCCGCAGATCAGCTGTAGTTTCGTGAAATAAATGATATTCTCTAGAAATCACCAATAAATAGACACGAATATATTTTTAAAAGAAAAGAGATTAAGAAAAATCTAGAGGCAAAAAAAGAAAGATGACAATTAGACAAGTAGTTTCGTTTAAGTCGTCGTATAGGATTTAATTACTTCGCATGAAAATCCGTAAAGACGGAAATCTACGCTAAAACCTGCTGTGCAAAAGGATGTCCGGGATCTCATTTCACGATTCTCGAGTGACAAAAGAATCGAGCACGAAGTAATATCATATGTGAGAATATCCATGAACGGAAACACTATACTGGACCCGACTGTTTACACATACACGTGTATATGTTTGTTGACGTTGGCTTGTGATGCAGATGTGAAAATAAAAATCCCCTTCTGTTTCTCTTCCCTCTCAGCGCAATACTTGTTTTAGAAATTTCGCGTTCGAATATGTTGTTACATTTCTCTTCTAACATTGCTTTCGTTTTTCATGTAACTTAAAGTCCATTCAAGTAATCGTTGATCTATTTCTATCTTTTATTTTTTTAATTGTATATATTTGTTTATATATTTCTATCTCTAATTCAATAACAGCAAGTACATATAATTATTTAAAAATTATAATAATTTATTTATTATTTATTATTAATATTTATTAATAAATATTAATTTATTTAATTTATTTATTAATAAATTTAATTTATTTAATTATTAATAAATAATAATTTATTTAGTATCATATATATTTAATATCATATAATAAAAAATAAAAATCATTAATTTTGTCACTAAAACACGGAACTAATGACAGAATCAATTTATTCCGACGGGATATAATTAACCCAATTCTTATTATTATATTATTATAATTTTACTCGTGTCAATCGCGTGCAACGCAGGTATTAGTTGGAAAAGGATATAAACAATATTTAAACTATGATTATTATAGCTCTCTGAAACAATTACTCTAACGAGCGGAAGAGAGAATAAACCGTTCACCGTAAGTGAGTAAGCGCGTGTTCTTCGCATTAATTAGCTTTCATTAAGCGAAGAATCAAGTCACGCATTTTACGCACTTGTATATATATTTTGTATGTAGGATTTCTTCAACTTCCCTATCCGAGGAAAGTAAGGGAAACTTGACAATGTTCGAAAGATGTACATCTCGTCGCTTTAATTGACGTTTCGCTCATCGCAACGGTAGACCGCGACCGATTTAATCGTTGTCACCTGATTCTTCTTATACAGAGAGAGGTTAATTAGGTGGATTAACGTAGTGCTGTGGAGTGGCGATTAATACGGCCTCGACTCACACAAATGTTAATTATATCCCGTCGGAATAAATTGATTCTGTCATTAGTTCCGTGTTTTAGTGACAAAATTAATGATTTTTATT